>JANRGW010006192.1:42463-53289 GCA_024733675.1 Psilopsiagon aymara
TAGCTACTCTAAATGCAGAATTTTTGGAGAGAGCTGGTGGAGCTTCTTGTGATGGGTTGACACTTGTTTAGCATTACAGCAGACCTGTGCTTGAGCCTGTGCTGCTAACAGGTTGAGGGCTTGGCCTGCCATGGGCAGTTGGCATTGCTGCCCTACGTTGAGTGCTGTCTGTGGGACCTGGCTTTGCAGAAGGCCTGTTGCCAGTGCTTGGCTCTGCCCAAGCACCCTTCAGAGCCCACACAGTCATGGGCTGTGTGGGGAACAATTGCTGCTTGCAGCAGCTTGCTGTGGTTCAGTGGATGCTCAGTTAACGAGTTTATGACTTCCCGTGTATGCTCATTGCCATGGTGTCCTCATTTCCAGCTTTTGGTCTCCTAACGCTTTGTGGAAGCCCTTGAAAAAGCAGATACCTTTCTATAATAGCTCCATGATAGCTGACATTCATAGAATGCCTTGTTTTCTCTGCATCAGTATCCTCCATGGGGATGGATCAAATGTCAAGGTGCCTGCAGAGGTCACAAGGGACTATATTTCTTCTTATGCAGAAGTGATTTTTTTCCTTCATTATGGGGCCATAATTTAAACTTATATAATTAAGTTATATAATAAACTTATATAAAAGTAACTTGTATAATGAATGCCTTAATACTTTGAAATAGAGGCTCCAAAATTAACAATCCAAAAATCAATTAGTATTTTTAGCAAAGTCTTACTAGCTTTTCCACTTCTTACTGTCACAGCTGGACTCTGAGCCTGGTCTTCTGTTCCATCCGCTATGAATGATGCCCAGGCATACTGGGAGTGTTAGTTGCTTAATATTTGCAGGATACAATGAGTTGTGCTCCTGCCACTGTGGCAAGTGGTGCATAGGTTCTCCTTGATTTCACCTATGAAATCCTAATTGCTCAACAGTTGCTTATACTCAGCTTTAGATACCAGAATATGTTTTAGTATTAGAAAATATAGCTAATGGTATTTATTCACTACTACCCTCTTTTCTCAGTTTTTTGCTCTGCTCTCTCATTTGCTTCTGATTTCAGTTCTTTGTAGGGAGCTTGTTGCTAGAGTGCTTGTGTTTACTATCCACGGAGCAGGAGAGGAAGGAAAAAATAAAGAAAAGCTAAACCTTGCCAGATGCTATAGAGTTCCTTAGACTTGGGAAAGAGACTTCTACTCTGCAGGTTCAGACGCTCTTTGCAGGGTTTGCAAGCAGGCAGAGATATCTTGCTTTGGCCCACGAGATGTCACCAGAGGGTGACAAGTAACTGGAAGTTTGTATTAAATTGGCCTTCAAGCTTACTGTACTGTTAGCTAAGGGGAAGCTACATGGAGAGGGAGCATGGGAAAGCCCAGGACTCCTTATGCTGGCTAGACATAGAATGCTCCAGGCTGCAGCACTTTCTGTGCACACACACTCCTCCCTTTTCTGTTCCATTTTCTGTTTTTTTAATGGTTTGATGGGAGACCTCCCTGTAGTGATTGATCTAAGGCAGCGTGCTGCATTCTAGCCAGCTGAAGTGACAACAGTTGTACCACAAGGCAACACTTACCTAGTTACTGATGGATGCCAGACAGGCGGGATTCAGAGTGGGTGATTTGTGACTCCAGTGAGCCTGTGCAACAGATCACCTGGATTTGTTCTTTTCTTACCTGTTTCACCTGACCCTTCCCACTAAAAGCCCCAACTTCGTATTTTTCCGGATTGCTAAATTAGTCTTCGGTCTTCAGTTTCCAGTTTTAAATGCCTTTCTATGCCATCTTCAAATCCATAGCTGCTACAGTTGCTACTAAAGGGTTATTTGCTATATTACATAGGATGGTTAGGGTTGGAAAGGACCTTAACATCATCCAGTTCCAACCTCCGCAAAGCTGAAATCAGATGAGACAGGTTGTCCTGCTCTGATTAATTGGTACTGCCAAAAGTGGTGATTCTGTTGCTCTCACCTCCTTACATGGCCTCCTAACTCCGCTGTCTCCCTTGCTGTAGCTCTGGTGCTCTTCTGACATTTCATGGATGAATTCAGCTCACTAAGCCAGCAGAAAACTGTATTTTGCTGGGTGAGTTCTCATCTGACTCACTGAGTAGAACTGGCTCCTCAAGGGGTCGTGTTAATGCCAGTATTAGGATTAATGCAAAGGAAGGAAAGAGGAGATAATAATCCACAGCTTGATCTCCTTTCCCTCTGTGCTACATCTAATTCTCTTGTTTTTTTCCCACTTGGGAAGGGGTACAAGGGGTTCATTAACAAGGCAAAATAATTTTTATAAACATAAGAAGTTCATAGTCTATGGAGAGATAAATTGCTGAACCTACTCATGGCAGAGTTCAAGCCGTTCCGTTTTTGTCCTCCCTGTCTGGCAGAGGTTCAGGAGATGAAGGTCAGTGAAATACATGCTCTGGCACCACTTAAACTGTGCTAACATCAGCAGTTTATTGGTATTTTTCCAGACCTTTCCCTACTTTCTGAGGGATGATGCTCACAAATTTGTAATGCATCAGGATTTCTAGTAGGTGAGCTGACTTGTTGATCCAATCTGCAGCTGATTCGACACCTTTGGTCACTGACATACTTTGCAATCACTAACATACTTTGCAATCACTGAGTTCCAAAAATGTCTCCTTCACACTGAGTGAACTGCTCCTGTGACCCTGGAATTTCCAAGAAATCCAGGGTAAGGGTATCTTACTGTACTCTGCCACAAGCTCTTTTATGTTCCTTGATGTTAATGACATGGTTTTTAAGAGACAAAAAAGTTGCAACCTGGCTGGGAATAAACATGCCATGTCTTGTTAAACAAAACAATATAGATAGTCCAGGTTTGTGCGCCATGCATAGAGGTACTACTAGTGTAGACATACATGAGATCTCTTACACTCCATGGAAGATGAGCGGTGTGTTAGTAGGGGAGCATGAAATGAAAATACCATTATTATATCTGCAATTAATAACTATGGATCTTAGCTACTCCTCCTTGAATATCACTGCTTAGTTACCTTAGCCTACTGGCTAGAAGTGTAAGTGGTATTTTGAGAGGGGACCTGGTCTTCAAAAGCCTAGTTGGAGATCTAACCATTTTACTGCAAAGCCAGAAGGCTTGGTAACATACATGTAGCACTTACAGCAGACTGTAAGTGCTGTCTTATCAGCAGCCTGTGTGGAAAACTGGACTAGAAAGTGAAGGAAGGAAAGGGAACCTTTCCTCTGTTCTGCCTAAATTATTAATTTGATCTAAAATCTCTTAATGAAGTCTTTCCATTTTAAGAAATGGGCATTTTATAATCAAGAGATTGTTTTACTAGAAAATTGCCTACCAAATCTCTGTGCGTGTTTCTAGGCTATTCAAGTTAAAAATCTTAAACTACTTTGTATTGAGTGGTGAGCTTAGTCTTAGCTCTGCTCATTTATGACTGGCTAAAGAAATTCTAAGTGAAGCTGTCTGATTCGTAGTGAGACTCATCTTTATGTTGCAGAGGTGTTAGAAGCAACTGGTATGAAATTCTAGGAAGAAAACTGTAATGTTCCACAACATGTGAGAGATTCCTGGTGCTGGATGGTAACTAGATTCTTGGCACTGAGCCCATCCTCATCTTCTTTGGGTAGACATGTTTGGGATTCATCAGAACAGATGTATACTTCAAGATCAGGGAAGGGAGAAGTCAAAGCTCAGGAATTGCCTCATCTCCTAGTACAGAAATTCCAAAAGGAGCTTTACTCTGTTCTCTTTCATGGAGTTGATAAAATGTTTCCATCCCATAAATAGATTTTGAGTTCTGTTAGTACATTACAGACACACAGACAAACTCATTCCAGAGCTATGCCAGCAGAAGTTAGCTGAGAGTTCAGATAGTTAGGTTAGTTCAGGTACCCCAGTCACTGCAAGTAAGCTACCTGCTCTCTTCTTTTTGTTGTGGACTTGTTATCTGTCAAGAACTAATGTGGCCAAAGGAAGATGAAAGCATACGGATTAAGCAGAAAGCTTGGCTGAGTCTTGACCTCAGGAGAATTTAAATTTGCTCCTTTCCACCAAATTTTGACTGTCTTTTTTTTTTTTTATTTTGTTTTTAATTTGTGATAGAAAAGTAAGTGACATCCATGTGTCCAAATCCAGTGTTGTTTTTTTAATCAGTAGCTTTAGGCTTGAATCAGTTTCAGCATAAAACTCATGGAGAATTTATGAAATCCTCTGAAGGAGACACTCAAACCCCTACTGTATAATTTCTATAAGCTACCCAAGCTTATACTTTGCAAACTTTTTAGAGGCTTTACAGTATCAGCAACATTCATAGACGCTTTCAGCAAGAGCATCAAGTGATGGAATATACTTATCGATATATGCTTATCAAAGGACTGTGTTTTCTAAGAAAAAGGGCGGCAGGAGAGGCTTTATTCTTACGATCTTATTTACTGAGCAGTAGCAAACTGAACAGAGAAGATCTGCCATCTAGTTTAAGGGTACTCCAACCGCTTTCACATGAATAAACTGCATGCATATGCTAGAAAATAGTAACTAATTGCTTGTGTGTCAAAGGAAATATTCAAAAGCTCAGGAAACTGTACGCAATGACTGAGGTTCTAGGGCTTATTCCTCTTGTCAGGAGTCTCTTCAAGGCATTCTGTGCTCTGTGTAGAAAGGAGAAGCAGGGGAAAGCAAATAGAGGTCTAATAACTTCAGTGCATTGGGCTGTCCTCTGCTGAAAGCTTGGGATGGATAAGAGATTATTGGAGAGTCAAGGCTTCCTGTCTCTCCCAAGAAAGAAAACAAGTGGGACAAATGCTATGTATTGCCACAAAAATCATGCAGAACCCCTTCACATTAGGAGGCCAGCAGCTTACTTGCAGTTGCCGCTCATGCAATGATTAAAAGAACCAGAATTTTTGAAACTGTTGTTCAGATGCATAATGTGATATAGCTGCAATTTTAACTCCAGTGGGAGTGAGAAGAAGCTGGATGCAGTTGTTATTTCAGGGTCACAGCAAAGTTCTATTAATTATTTCTGGAAATATTTTTCAAGAATGATGTGATGAGGTTTTCAAATTTTAAATGGGAATGTATAACAGGCTATGCCGCAAGAGCATGTATTTGAGATTCAAGAGATTTCAAGTGACCTGGAGCCATGAAGTTCACTTGGCAACCCTGAGAGAAAGTATTGTCACAGGACTGACCCTAGAAAATGTTGGCAGATCATGTTGCTGTATACATGGAAATACCCGTCTGAATGAAATCTATCCCACCAAGCAATGTGCCTTCTGCTGCATGAACGTCCTGCATTTTTCAGTTGTCAGCACTGCACTGCCTCTGGAAATGACAGAGTATAAATGGCATGAATTATGATCACCAAATCCTTTGCCTTCATAGAACTTTCTTCAGCTCTGTCACCTTTCTATAATAGAAATGTAACATCTAAAAATAAACCAAACATTTATATGTACGTTGGTTCTCATGCTTATGTGCATATACAGTGTAGCTAGTCTGAATGAGGATTTCTGCAAGCCCTATTAGGGAAAGAAATTAATTATTAAATCAGCCATTTCTATGATGTAACATGATTTGTGAGTAGCCAGAAGGACAGTAGAAAGTCCTATCTTCCTGAAATTAAGTGTATTTAGTCATCAAAGACTATTCTATTTGCTATTCTCCAAACTGTTGGGTTTTTTTTACTACTTTTAAGCCAAAAGTTTTGTCTAACAGTTCTCTCGCCAGAGGTCTGACACTGTGTTTGCCATTTCAATTGGAACTTCTGTCTCCTTGCTGGCCAGTGTCCTGCTGGATGATGTACATGCACCTCTACTACCTGTACTGTTTCCTCTGCTCAGTTCCTGAGACCTGTTTTGGGTGGGGGTACATAACTGTGTTTCTCTACATCCTTCTAGGGATCCTTCCAGCTACCTGGTTCCCAAAAAAGGAGTTAAATTAGTTCCTACATTATCAGGCATGCTTGAAATTTAGTGCAATACACGTTAGTATTAATATGTTCTTTTGAATTACATATGTTGAAATGCATTTAATTATACATGTGATTTTGCATTTTACAATGAAATTTTAAAGACATTTTAACAAAAAGCTATGAAGAGCAAAGTCTGCATAAACAAGAGAGGTTTTTTTCATCTTTTCCTTTTTTAAAGACAAGGAAGGCTTTAGTCTTGCTTCCTGAGAATATGAGGTTAAATGACCATGGGTTGTGTATGTGCATATATGTCTGTGTCTGTTCCCTCCTTCCCCTCCCTGTAACTTGAACCTGTTGGCTGCTTTCAGACAAATTTGAGAAAGGGGCATACATATCAATGGTATTAAGCTCCTACAAGTTGCGTGATAATAGCTGGCTGGGTAGGAATGAAAAAAACCCCTTAAGTGCCCCAACTAGCCAAAGGTTGCAGTGTACCATTACCATACCTTACAAGTATGCCCATGAAATGGAGAATCCTTATAAATTCTGACCTCTGATTATGGTAAATACCATCCAGTTTCTCATAATGATTGATCATTTACTAGTTGAATTACACAAAAAAGAGAGTTTTACTTAGTTCTTGTACTCATGCGAATGTTTCGTTCTGTAGTCAAAATTCTATTGTACCATATTGCATCAAGTCTGACAAAGAATTTGGCACTTCAGCGTATCACACAGTGAAGATATCCTGACAAGAAACAACAGAAAATCTTCCAAGAAATCTCCAGAATTAGAATTTGGGGTGAGCTACAGGATTTGTCCTCCAGTAACTATAAAAGATAAAATGGGCAGAAGCCATGAAGAGTTTGTCAGAAAGTTTAAAGTTTAAATCAGGTTTGGTGAAGCTGAGATTAGGGAGAAAGGATTTCCTGACATTTTAGTTAAAATTGAAATGGCTTTCAAAGGACTTGAAAACAGCACTGTGCTTGTCAGCTCTTATTATATGTCACAAATTAGAGTGAAATATTTTTAAATTGTTTTAATTATGTGTAACAAAATATTTTGACTTTTCAGAATTAAGAGTTGACTACAAAATTATAGCTTAAAGGAGAAATGAAAAAAATGTCATTTTAATATTTTGAAGTACATTTATTCTTCCCAACCGGAACAGTCCAGACTTCTGAACTTCAGAAGTCTGAAACTTGCTTTCTGAGAAGCATACTGGATTCTTTTATGTTGCTCCTGATAGCTAATAGATAAGGTGTGCTGTGCATTCTCTTCTTGTGGGTACTGGAATTCAGCAAGCAGTATGCTTGACAAGGTACCAGAAGGAATTGAAATCTCTGACATTTTTGCTGTTGAACAGGATAGGTTTCTGTGAATAAACAAAAAGTAAGGATAAGAAAAAACTGTTGAATATATGTAAATGTTACGACCAGCTCACACAGGTATCTTACACCAAATTGTTTTAATCAGTAATACAGAAGAAATACTGGAAAGAAAGGGTAAGCTGCTCCTTGACTTTAAACATCATGTCCCTCAAGCGCTTCAGGCAGGCTGCTGTACCACATTACAAATATAAACAGCAGAAATTGAGGACCTCAATTCCTGGACAGATGGAAATTCACATTTAAAGTGCAGTATAATCCCTTGAGACTTGTGTTTCTCTAATAGATATGTGTTAGAGAAAAAGATAAGTGAGGCTGAGACCCAGTGCTCTCCTGAAACATAGCTGAGGTTTTATTTTGATCTTCAGTGATCTTGTTGCCAAGGGTAGCTTCTCTCTGTATCTTCTGTATCCCCTGTTTCTTTTTCTAATTTTGTGGTTTTAGACTAGAATGTTACTTCTTACTATCTTATTCTCTAACTCTCTCGTTCCAGAACGTTGTTCTTCATTAACCACATTGCTTTAAAGGGATTATCTAGTTATCAGAATTAGATGGTTTTTATAGAAGCCTTCAAGGCACCTCCTGTCATTCAAAAATGATGGATGGAATATTACAAAAAATGCATAGAAATCCATTAAAAACCCTCAACAAATAACTTGCTAGTTAAACTTTGTAGGCCTGATCTCAAGAGCAATGTGAAGCTCTTGTTCCTATTTTGAGTTAGAATTCCATACTGAGGTGAGGTTTGCAGTGGAAGAAAATATCTTTACTAGATCAGCATATAATTTTGAAAATAATTGGCAAGCTTTTGTGCTTTTAGGGTGTTATAAAAATTCTAGCAATGATGTGTAATAAAATTAATGATGTGATCTTTATAGTAAGAGTTTTGATCCAAAGAGCTCACTCTGCACCTTCTTAGTCAAACACATGTTTAAGTAACTTTCTCGTATTTAGATGAATGATCTTTGCTTTATTTATGTTTGAATAATCAATACTGGTGGTGTGCTGTGTGTTTTATGTCACTGTTAAAATGTAAATTGGCAGATGAAGCCCCTTGTAGAAAAGGAAGAAGAAAATATAAGGAGCTACCTAGTATACAAAAAGCAAGAGAACTCTCATTTTGATGCCAAAGAGGGAAGTGTGAGGAATGACGCTTCTATGCACCATAAATGCAAAGTGGATGAAGTCCATATTGGGTGTTAAGGAATAAAAAGATGTAAGCAGAAACATATAAGTAAGTAACTGCTTTAAGGAGATGAATGAATTTTTTTTTTTAAAGTGACACAGAATATGGTCAAGTGATGAAAGCAGTGTAGGGATACCACTACAGTGCATTTGAGGGCATTTATAGCATTGTAGGTATCAAGGCCTGTGTGATGGCAACCTGGGGGTCAAATGACTGGTACTCACTGAAGGCTGGAAGGAAAATACTATTTGCCATGAGTAAAGGTTTCAAGGTCAGACCCAAAATGTGCGAGTTAGGAAAAAGAAAGAATTTCTCTTTTCACTGTACTTAAATGAAGATTGGTTTATGTCCAGGAGGTGCGACCCCTGAGAAAGGAAAAACCAGAACCCTGAGATATGTTTTCACTGGAAAAAATGCGAGCGGAAAAAATGTGAGCAGAGAAAATGCAGTCCAGCAGAAAAATACGAAAAATGATGGAGCATTCAGCACAGAGCTCATTGCGAGGATGGCCAGGACAATTTTCCGGACCCTGTAAAGGATCAAACATAAGTAATAAGTAGAAAAAGAAGTGTTGTGCAGAGTCAGAAAAACTGTGTAAACTGAGTTGATAAAGAATGATTCAAAGGTCCAAAACTAGCTGATAAGTTGGAAAGGACAGAGAAAGAAGTAAGACCTTTGGATTTAGCTACAAGCCAATCATTAATTTTTTTAGAAGGTCAATGTGAGTAGACCTTAGCAAAATCAACTGAATCAAATAGCAAGCATTTGAGCAGGACTAGCATAAACTTAGTTGTTTAATATGATTTTAAAATAAATGACATAAACTGGTAAGTAGGAATAGCATCAGGAAAACTCCCTTCAAAAACAAAAACAAACAAAAAAATCCTTTTATCCTTTTCAATGTAAGAACAGTGTTTGAGGCAATTATGTTACAAATGAGCCTTAACAACCCAAGATGAGTGAGTTAAAAAGAAGTTCTGCAGTCATCTAAAACAGGGTAAAGCGTGCTTGATGTCACGAAGCTTGATATCATGCCAACCAAAATAATGAACTTTTCTGAGAAGTATGCAAATTCATGATGAGAGAATTCATGCTCTCCTTCTTCCCCTGGGAAGGTGCACTGTTTACTTGGGCCAAAAAGGTGAACTGCTGAATAATGAATTACCCAGTAGAATTAAACTTGCTTATTTGTATGGCTAAGGTGTGTTGAAACTGTACCTGATTTGCTGCAGCCTACGACCATAGAGTATGTTTTAATATGTTACTACTAGTAATGTTTATTTATTTCCTACTACAGATATGTCTATGAGTTCACTAATACTACCTGCAATCTTACACATAGGAGTAATGTTAAATACCATGTCTATTCGCAGCCATGCCCACTGTTTTAGCTCCAGATAATGATGGAGTATTGAACAAGGCTGAAGAAATGCCAGGCACTGCATGGGTGATACAGGCAGAACCAAAAATAATAAAGTTGACAGAAATACGCAAACTTTTACAACTTTAAACAGACTCAGGGAAAAGTAATTTTTACTATGTCAGGTTTTTACTTTTGAAAGACAAAATCAAATTTTTTCAAAGTGAACTTGTATGCAAAGCTGAGAAAGTGCAGAATAATGTGTCAGAGTAAGGGAGGGTATACTAAATATGAGTAGAGCTGGTAGCAAATATTTCTCATTGTGGACTGCTGTTTTGTTGAGATAGAAATATTTTTGAAGATACTTCTATTGATTTTTGTCATGGAGATGAGATTCGGCAGGGAGAAGTAAGTATAGGGCTGCTGGGAGGTAACTGGTTTAGGTTTTAAGATTACTTTTCATCATTCCTCAATATGGATTTTGAGAAGGCAGAATTTGAGATGAAGTGTTTGGGATGTCCTTGGAACTCTCCTTCTATAATTAAAATATTTTGGGTGAATCACATAATCTTTAGGTTGTAGTCTAAAAATCTGAATTCTTAACATATGGCTTATTGGAATATTGGGTAAAATGGAATCTGTATACTGCAGGTTTCGCGAAGAATATGTGTATCTGGTAACTAAAAATAACTGAATGATGCATTTGAGTACACTTTTTAGAGCAGAATTGTAAACCTGACTGACTGGAAATCTTCAACGTCAAATTGCTGCTAAAGCGCCGCTGATGGGAATGAAATCCAGGTATGTTGAAAGAAGCCGCTGGAGATTGCCTCATCCAGCGACACCGCGCCCCCGGGGCCCGGGCCGGGGCTTCTTCCTTCCGAACCGCGTTACCTCAGCACCCCGGTCCGGGTGCTGCGCAGCTGCGCGGACCCAGCGCCGCCCGGCAGCAGCCGCCCCAGCCCAGGCGGCGCGGCGCTCCGCGCCCGCTCAGCCAATGGGCGG
>JANRGW010006196.1:0-12352 GCA_024733675.1 Psilopsiagon aymara
CTGCAGCTCCCCCTGGCGGCTGCGCCGCTCCACTGCCCGCGCAGCGCTCCGGCCCCGCTGCCGCGGCCCGGCCGCGGACCCCCGACAGCCCCGCTCCGCTCCGCGCCTTGCGGGGACGAAATGGCACTGCCGAAGCCCCTGGTACCACGTAGAGCACTGTAAGAGACCCGCGGGGCCAAAGCACGTTGGCCTCGTATCGGCCGGGAAACGTCCTGAAAAACGGAAGGAGCTTCATCAAAGAGCTGCAGAAGCGTAAGGAGCGGTCGGTACCTTCAAAACGGGTCTCGCAAGGCTCAGGACGGAAGGCACTGGAATAGCCCCACGCTGGAGCAGAATGCGCGGCACCCCCGAGCAGAGCCCCGAACCCCTGCTCCCGCTCTTCTGCCGGTGCTGGCCCAGCGCTGCCCGCACGGCTGTGACGGTTTAACTTCATTGGACACAAATAAGTTCGTCCCGGCGGTTACAGCACCTGCCTTAAACTGGAAGAAGTCGCTTTGAAAAGCACCGCGCGTTTCCATACCATCACTAACACCAGTTTAACCAAGCTGCCTTGAACTGGACCAGGTAAAGTATCATTTCCCTAGCTCTGCTTCTGATGTGGCACATCCATGCTTTCTGCAGCTTGGGGTAGTGTTATTTTTAGTTTCCCTGTGCAGCTTTTTATTTGCTTTTAAGTATCTCAGAATAGCTCCACGCAGAATATAATCTACTTGTGGATTTTGCTCAAGAGGACCAGCTTTGTTAAGGCAACCATGATACAGGCTGCAAATGCTGAGCCAACATGGAGGCAAAAAGCTCATAACCCAGACACATGAGCAATGTCCAGATAGCCACAGGAAATATTCTTCCTCAGCATACCCTTACCCTAACAGTTAGTGTCCCCTCAGCATCCTCCCCCCAGGTCAGAGCAGCTAAGAAGGGCCAGGTTCTGCTCAGCTCCTGCACTGGAGTCATCATATTTGACATTGATGTCAAAGCCAAGAGAGCACTCAGCTCTGCTTTCAGGTCTTTACCCATTATGCAGAGCTGACAATTAGAAAGATTTTCTTGTAACCTATAAATGAAGTAAATCAGAAGTAGGTGTCATACAGGGACATCACCACTGGTGAGGCCACACCTTGAATCTTGCGTTCAGTTCTGAGCCCCTCATTAACAAGAGAGACATTGAAGTGCTGGAGTGAGTCCAAAGAGGGACAATGAAGCTGGTGAAGGGCCTGGAGCACAGTGTGATGGGGAACAGCTGAAGGAACTGGGGGTATTTAGTATGGAGAAGGCTCAAGGGGGACCTTATCGCTCTCTACAACTGCCTGAAAGGAGGATGAAACCAGGGGGTGGCTGGTTTCTTCTTCCAAGGAACAAGCAATAGGAGAAGAGGAAACGGCCTCGAGCTGCGCCATGGGAGGTTTAGACTGGATATTAGGAAAAATTTCTGCACCAAAACGGTAATCAGGCATTGGAACAGACTGTGAAGGATGGTGCTGGAATCACTGTCCCTGGAAGTGTATAAAATGTGTGTAGATGAAGCCCTTAATGACATGGTTTAGTGGTGGACTTGGCAATCCTAAGTACTGGTTGGGCTTCATGATCTTAAAGGTGTTTTCCAACCTAGTTGAATCCATGACAAAAGTAGCAGCATTTTTAGTCATTTCTCTAAAAATGACTAAACCACCCTTTAAAACCTCAAGTGAGTGGAGGAGGTGCTGGGGACAAACAGCACATGGACTGCATTGTTATGCAAGGTGAGGCCAAGACCAGCCAAGGCTCTGGCAGGCACAAGGTAAATGAGCAAAACTATTGTCATGCTGGAATGTGACAAAAAAATCAATAAAGTAGCCCATTTTTACTGCCTGTATGAATCTTTTAACCAATTAGAAAGAGTCAATACCTTGCCAGGAGACCTCGCTTCTCTCCCTGACACAGATTTCTTCACCAAGCTGCTAATACCTCTGCTGCAATTTACAACCTCTGACACTTCAGCTACTCTTTCATTCCAGTGTAAAAGTGCTTTTTTTTTAAAAAATTATTTATCAGGTCACTTACTGAAGTCACTTTTTAGCTGATTTACAAGATTAAAAGCTGAGAAATAAAACATCCCATGGACTTTGAAATATACACTTAGGTGAAGCTTAATGATACCTTGGATTTATATTTGAACTTTGAATAGATAAAGTAGTATCAAAACCCTTTAATTATTACGCTATGCTCTATGAACATATACATTGATCATTAAAAGGACCATACCACTGACTGGGTTTTTTTTAGCTAATTCTGTTTCCCTTATTCTGATCTCATCTGAGCCTATTGAGGAACATAATCCATTTCACAGACAAGAGTAATGTGACATACAGCTGTCAGTCTTCCAATAAGCTCAGTAGGAATGAAAAGAGGAAGGTAGTATTCATGGAGCTGAATATGGAGCAGGAGAGGACTACTGTGATGGTTTAAGCCCAGCTGTTAACTCAGAACCACGCAGCCATTCACTCATCCCCCTCACTGATAAAAATGGGAGAGAAATTATTCACACTGTCATACCTGTCCATACTAGGAAGGGATGTCCCAGGAATTACTGATGAACTTGGGCAATGTCAAGCAGTACATCTGTGGAGAGCCAGAAACAGAATCCATCACCTGGAATCCCATTTAGTTCTCTAATCTTTGGTACATTAAATCTCTCCATTCTTTCTGCTAATCAAATTATTTCACAATGGGGTATTATGGAGCTTTAATCTAATGCCAGAGAATTCAGTGAAAAAGACTTCTTCACTGACTTCATTCAACTTTGGAAGAGTCCCCAGATACACTTCCTTAATCAATTTTAATCAATCTTTGCATGGATTCATGCACATCCCTTACAATTATTGTGGCTGAACATCCTCATCTGACTGCACACTGGTTTGGGCTGGGGTAGAGTTAATTTTCTCCACGGGAGCTGGCATGGGGCAAGGGTTTGGATTCTGTGCTGAGAACAGTGCTGATAACACAGGGATGTTTTGTTACTGCTGAGCAGTGCTTACACAGAGTCAAGGCCTTTTCTGCTCCTCACCTGATCCCACCAGTGAGGAGGCTGGGGGTGCACCAGGAGTTGGGAGAGGACACAGTGGGACAGCTGACCCCGACTGACCCCAGGGATATCCCAGAACGTGTGGTGTCATGCTCGGCATGGGAAACTGATAGAGAAGGAGGAAGGAGGGAGGTTGAGAGTGATGGCGTTTGTCTTCCTGAGTCACTTATGTGTGACAGAGCCCTGCTGTCCTGGGGGTGGCTGAACACCTGAATTCCTTGCCTGGCTTTGCTTGTGTGTGTGGCTTTTGTTTTACCTATTAAGCTGTCTTTATCTCAACCCAGGAATTTTCTTACTTTTACCCTTTCAATTCTCTTCCCTGTTCCACTGGAATGAGAGAGCAGCTGCATGGGTCTTAGTTGCCAGCTGGGATTAAACCACAACAGAATGCCAGAAGCAGAGCTCGTCCTCCCAACTGCTCTCTTCTGGCCTCCAAAGGATCTCTGGGTCTTCCAGTTGAGTCCTTGCACTGTGTCCTGCCTCAGTCAAATATGATAGCTTTGTTTTGACTTGAAACAGCAGAAATTGTAGAGCTTCCATCTGAGCAGGTTGTTTAGCAGAGCTGGGGTACAAAGTGAGCAGCATAATTTGGGAGACGTATATTGCCCTAATAAACTCTGCCACTAAGTACAGCTAGTTCCAGAATAGACCATCGTCCATGGCTATGATCAGGAGACCCCCAGTCTTGCCACAGACCTCTGCTTCTGAAGCTCATGATTCTCACATCTTCCTTGCCTGAGTGGGAAGACACCAGGATGACAGCATTTACAGCTATGTAAAGTCCCATTTATTGATTTTATGTACAGTATTTTGCATATAGCAGCACAGAGTCAGGTCTGATCTTTAGGAAGAATGGCCACAAGTGAAAACTATGTGTGTTGCATATATGCTTCTTCTCAGATGAGACTCTCAATGGTCTCGATGACCATCATAAGCAAGAGGAAATAAGGCTGAAAGCTAGGTCCATCTCTCTGAAAACACCATCAACCCTTCCTAGCAATTTCAGCAGACTGTGATGCAAAGCTGACAGATAACCTCCCTGCAGCCAGGCACAAGCACCCAGCCTCCTGAAAACCAGATGACAATGACAGATCTGCAGGGCTGCAAACCTGTAGGTGCCACAGAGTGTCACCCACTTCCATGCTGCATTCACTGTCTCCAGCCACACTGTGTCCTGCTGCCCAGGGCCCCATGCTCTCCACATACTGCTCTGCCAGCAGCACCCACGTTGCTGGAGCAGAAAGAGGCGGAAGCACTGAACCACAAGGATGTGAGATGCTGATGCTGCAACAGCCAAGCACAGAAGGGAGCTCATCCCAAAGATTTGGCAGGGCTGCATTTACACAGGACAAAAGCCAAAGCAAAAAGAGCCTGTTGTGAAAGGAATGAGGAGGACATTAGCGGCCAGGTAACACCAAATAAAGGATAAGCTATAGGAAGGAATAAACTGACAAGGAGAAAATCTTGCCTGGCTGGTAGCAGCCATGATTCTGATCACAGCTTTTCGGGACATAAACATAGAGCTGCATAGTAACATATTTCCAGTTCAGCTTTGCACAAAGAGAGTTTTAATAGGGTGCCAATTCCCTTCAGTTGCAGGGACTCACATGGTTATGTCACTGCTGTTGACTAAAGTTGCACACAGACAGTATAAAGCAGCAGTAAATGCCAAGATTTCAAAAATCATTTTGCATCTGACATTCTCCTGGGTTATTTCGTGTGAAAGATAAATGCACTATCTTCCAAGCAGCAATCTTATTTGGTACCAAAAGCATATCCAAGCAGTTAAGTTTGGAACAGGGTAACTTTCTTGCATTTATGCTTGAAGGCTGAAGACAAAATTATTAAGCATTTTGCACGTACACAGTGTAAGAGGAGTGACTGCTCTGCATAAATACATGAATTGGAAAATAAGAATTCTCTTCCCCGAAGAATAACCTGACAGGCTTACAGCAGAGGTAACATGCTCATGCAGTAGGCATTACGTTTTTGTAAAAGGGTAAAAAGCTACAGCATTGTGACTATTCACCTGTCCCCCTTGACTGGCCAACAGCAGGAGTGGAAGCACTGTTTGGGATTAATTAACATAAAACACAAATCCCAACTTTGCCTTAATCCAGCAAACAGCTAAGAAGCTTGTTAGGAAAACTGCTCAATTGGAGAGCTTTTTTTCATGTGCACAACAGTTTGTGGAGCAGGAATGTAAAATCCACTAACAGATAGTGGAAATATGCTGCATTTTCCCTTTGGGAATTTCTCAGACAAGACTAAGATAAATGCTGCCTTTGACTATTTAATTCACTTTTTGATGGGACAACCACCTCTGGTGAGCAACAACATCCTAAAGCATCCTATCAGTCATTATAACAGAAAAGTCCTTCATCAGCCCCTCATTTCTCTTCACCTTTCATTTGCTGTATCTACTAGCAAAACTGTGGTTGGCAGAGATACAGAGACAAAAGATTAAATGCAAGTTGTTCTTGTTGTAACTTCTTGTGGGATTTAGAGAAGCTAATCAACGTTGGATTCACTTGTATTCCACAGATCATTTCTGTTTGGCAGTATCTAATCATAATTGCAAGAAATCCCACTGGAATACAGAGTTTGGCAAACTCATCTTGGAACAGCTCATTTGGTGCAAACTTACTTAGATTATATTTTGACTTCAATGATAAGAAATTACTGAGAAGATGACAAGCACAGTTAGTTTTAGATGCCATGAGCTGAGGAAAAAGAGGTAAGTTACCTAAAATGATCTTACCGTATTTTGCAACTTTGTCCTCATAAAATGCAAATTTCTGCAAGTGGATGGTTTGAAAAACCTAGTTTAAAAAGTAAAGGGAAATAAAACACAGAAATCAACAAATACTGATGTTAATCTTCTATGTTTTCTATTACAGCTTTCTTTTCCCTCCTCCACTCTTTACTGGTGCTTCTAGAAAAGAAGACGTTAATGCAGCACTTTCTTTACTTTTTTTTTGTGTTTGTAGCAAACAACAGAACTTTTAAATCTGACTGTAAAAATCATCCTGGTTTGCATTTCTGCTCTGCTCAGATTATCACATTTCAGGCCACAGAATAGAGCAAATCATAACAGTGAAGGGAAGGGTACCACAAATGCTCTGAAACTCTGGACTGATGGCAAAACCCTTTAAGTCACTTTTCTGGACAGAAGCTACCTGCATTTGGGGTAGCTTATGCTTAGCTCAAGAATGGATCTTCCAGGTCAGCTGGCAAAAGGAAAAGAAAAATATTGTTTCAGGTGAAAATGAAATAGAGTTTTAGAGGGGAGAAATGTGGTGAAAAACAATAATAATAAATTTTAAATGTTGTTTCATATCCTTGTTCACACATATATAAATGGTGTATTATACCTGCATAGCCGCATCACAGTGAAAACAAGTCTCTTTCAAGTTGACCAGCACCACTACTAAAATACAAAGTTCAAGGTGAAATTCCAGGGTCTGATTCTTTTGCTTCCCAAAAAGATACTGGGGCTTCAACCAAAGCAGAAGCTCTGGGCTAGCCTAACAAGCAGGAAAAGGAGAATTTTGCTGTTCCCACTTATGTCTGCACAAGGGTCCTCCTGGCTCTGAGCACTCACATGCTGCAGCCAATGATGGGCCTGCCAGGGAGTGTAGAGAGAGCCAAATGTGTTCATCGACCTGCTCCGTGTAGCTGCAGCAGCACAGCTCCCAGCCAGGGTAGCTCAACCAAGCTCCAGGTGGGGAGGGCTGGAAAGGGAAGCTGCAGGAGCCTGGCTTGGCTCCTTCGAGCACAGCCCGCAGGGCCAGAAGCATGGCAAAGAGGCTCACATGCCAACAGCCCTTCCCAAGCCCTCACTTCATCTCAAGGGTAAATATAGGCGTAAAGATCCTCTAGCTTTCATGCAACATAGTATTTGGCAGAAAACAGGTTCCTTTGTTTTCTGGGGTGCACATACATGAAATATATTTGGCAAGAAAAAGGTACTGTACACCCACCCATTGCCCTGTCAGGCTGCTCCTGGCTACTCGAACAGTGTGACCTGTTCAAGTAGTCCCCCAGTTCATCACTTAAGTCAGTTCTGATGTCAGTATTTCAAGGTCTCTGTAAGCATCAGTGACCACAACCTATGCACGAGATGAGGAAAAAAACCCTACAATATCAGCAGCAGTCAACAAAGCAAAGATATGCTAAAACACTTTTTCCAGTCTTACCTGATTTACTGCCTGGTAATAAACACTCTTCAGGCCATTTGTTTTCAGGCTGTGTCATCCTCTGTTGTCCATGCATTCTAAGGCACTGAATTCCCCTCTCCAGGTACATCTGTGAAGAGAAACATTTATGGAAATAAAGGGATATGATTTAATCTCATATTCAATGGCCAAACGGTGGCTTTTGATACAGCATTTTGGTTTTTTTTTCACTATGCTTAAGCCAGTCCTGCCCTCCAAGCTGTCTCAAAAGTAGTGAGTGTTATCAAAGACAAACAGAACAAAACAAGTCAGTAGAACCAAAGCGAATGGTTTTGATTGCCAATGCTTTTGGCTTGTGATAACACGGTAATATTCTAAAATTGGCCTGAATTTCTGTCAGAAGCTGTTTATCATTTTTCAGACTTGAAGGTTTCTTACCTAGGTAAAAATGCCAGTACTTGGAAATATCAAGCACATTATGTGATACCCTGTCTCGCAGAAAAAGCAACATGCATGCTGAAACTACTTGCTTGATTTCTATTTTCAGTATTACTACTCCCTGGCAGAAAGCAGGTGGAAGCCAAGTGCAACAAACCCAACAACACTTCTCGGGAAGGGTGAAGACAGACTTGGTCAAGCACTGAACTCAGCAGACATCAAGGAAAACACAGTGAACGTGCCTGAGGAAAGATGGGAGCAGGTGCAGGGAAGGGGCTAAGGAAGCACCATAATTTCACTTAGAGATGTGTGAGGAAGACTCAGTTTCAAGACTACTGCAACAGTACATTCAAGAGCAACAGCCTGACTTGAAAGCTACAGACCACTGACTGACAGCTCTCCGAAGCACATTTCAAGTCCAGTTCCCTTCCTAAATCCTTGTGTTAAATCCCTGGACTCAGCGCCTCAGAATGCCAATGCTTTGCCTACTGAGGGTACCCTGGAGGTCACTGTCATTTCCCCATTCCTTAAAGAGGTACTAAGACAATGTCATGGTCTCTGTAGGGATCTGAAATCACTGAATCATGTCCTCTCTGGAGCAATAAGAACCATAATATCAGAAATAGCATTTTCTACAGTGAAAAGGGAAGACAACTCTTAAGTAGTCCTCAAATTTACAGAAGTGACTTTTCCACTGCTCCTCTGATAGAGCTTGCCATTTCTTCCTCTGCCTTATTGTCACCACAAATCTGGCACAACTCAGACAGCAGAAGTAATCCTTTAAGGGTAGTGAATGAAATATAAAATGTTCTCAAAAGTTCACAGATCAAGGTTTCTTAAAAATAAAATGGTAGAGCAAGAATCGGTGTTCAAGGACAGTCAATCAGATGTCTGAATTATGTCCTGCCTTTAAAATATACAGTGGATAATAGTTTTTAAATGGTCTCTGTAAAAGCTACTGTGTGTACTGTACCTTGACATTAAGCCCACAGTAAAGTACTTACCTTCAGGATTGTTCCCATTTCTAGGTCTTTTGTTCTGCTTCAAACTAATCAGAGCAGCTGCTCCAGAATGTAAAAGGGGGAAAAAAGCAAACTTATGATTTAGTGCCAGACACCCAGTGAGCGAAGGGCACACACCCATCACCGCAGGCAAGCACCATGCCAGCCAAAGGAAAATGAATCTGAGCAACAGAGGGAGGGCGAGAGGGAGTGAGCCGGGCAGGGAGGTGTATGCAACAGCTCATTAACGTGAGTGTGCACAAGGCCTGTCTGACATCAGGGAGGTTGTTACAGGATTGTAATGGCATTATGGCATATATATATACAGACAAAAGAAGCCATTAGCTTCAAAGAACCACTTACTTATCCCTTTCTGTAAAAAGCAGTGGGCCCTGAGCTCATAAAGAGCATAAGCACATTCTCAGCTTTGTCTGTCGGTGGATCCAGACCAAAGCATCCGATCATGACAGCTCTCCCTGAGGCAACAAGGTCTCCTGCATGGGTGAGACTCCTCCCTACAGACTCTTCACCCAGATACCAGTGACCAAGAGCGGGCTGCCCAGTTACAAGAGCTAAGGTGCTTCAAGCAGCACTCAATCCTGCACAAACTGGGAAGGAGAGACTGAGTATCTTCAGTCACATGGGCAGCAGAATACCTTGGGGTATTCATTCAGCCTGGTGTCCTTGCTGCAATAGAAGAACCTCAAAACTCAGCACTAATTTCTTCTAGTTCCAAAGATTTTCCTTATGATTGCCCCAGGACTTACATCAGAGCTCAATTTTCACTGACCCATTCCTTTACGAAATTATCCACTTACCTGCCATTCTGCACACCCAGAGCTGGGGCTATTCCCTCTCATCATAATTGTGGACAGGCTGAAAACAGTTTGCCTTTGCCTGTTACATGAAGATCTCTTTGATTTCTTCCTAGGAAGTTCACTCTTGGCAGATTCTTCAGTTCTTGGCTGGACCTGGCAGCTGATCACTATCCTGGTTTGAATAGGTGTCCACTGCAGAGCTGGGCCATTTCTGTATAAGATTCCCTTTGAGGACCACAGAGATCCCTTAGCAAACAGCAGTACCTTTAGGCCTCACCTGTGCTGCTGTTGGTCAGACACAACTATTCATATTAGGGGTTGCACCTTGGTTATTTATTAAAGTGAAGATCTGCACCACTTTAGCAGTGAACAAAGTAGGAAAAAATAAACCTGATGACAGAAAAGCATGGGAGAGCCACACGAACGCAGCTGCGAGCCCAGCCCAGGCAGGAACACCATTTTACGCTGCTCGGGGACAAGGCTGCAGCTTCACAGTGTCCTGCGGACATGCATTCACCTTCCAGCACATCCAGCCTGCAGAAAACCCAAAGAACAGAGGCTCACCGAGGCACTGCTGAGGGTAGGGGCTTCTTGAGTCACACCTCCAGCCTCTTCCAGTGTGACTTGCTCACCCTCTGCTCACTGTCCAGCCAAGCTGAAGATGGTGACGAACACCACTGTGTCCCTGCTCTGGAGATGTCTCCTCCAGTACTGGCAAGGGAATCTGCAAAGGAGATCTGCAAGGGAATGCAGATCTGGCCCCTTAGTATGTCATCTCATGTTTTTCACTAGGAAATTCAGATTGCACATATCTAGTTAATGGAAAACAGGGATAAACAAGCAGATTGCTTACTTCAATTACGTGCACAGCGCCTGCAGGGCTACCATTTAAAAATCACAAAGAAATTATACAGTCAAAATGGGTAAAAAGATGCAGACAGGAGTATACAATCTGCAGCTTACCTTGGTGACAACTAAAACCACCTCTCCACCAAGAGTGAAAAGAAGGAGGTTATTCTTGGCAAATGAGTATAATCAACAATTTTTCAGCCATCTGTAAATAACATCTACCTGGAGCAGCTTTACGTAATTAAATGACTTCCTCATGCGTGTTCCACAGACCCTTCTGCATAGAGAGGGAATAAGTTGCTCAAAATAATGACAAGTGAGGAAAAAAACCCCAGAAGCTCTCCATTAATTTATTTACATTTCTCCCAGAGGCAATTTTTCCGGAATCCCCCAAGTTCCATGAAGTCAAGCATCTGCCTTCCTTGTGGCTTAGCTTACTGAAAGAAGCATCACCTGGGCAAACAATCCTCTCTCTAAGCAGCTTAACAAGTTTGTGTAAATGTTTGAGCTGCTGTAAAGAGGCAAGAAAATCATGCCATATCCTATTTAGAAATTTTCTTCTTATTCTGAGTCCCTAAACTGTTTGCACAACCAGATGGATTGATCAACGCTCTCTGGGGTGGCTATTTTGGGTGACATGACTCATGTCTAGCAAAAGGTTCAAAACTGGGAGTGTAAAGTATTTCCAATTCAGTGATCTTAATAATTAGATGCAAACCAAGTCCTTTGAATTACTTAATTTGTGTTTAGTAAGAACATTAGTGAGACCGATGATCCAAAATCATTGTTAAGCTGCATTTGAAAATTAAAATGGCCAACAACCCAACAATGCCAGCACACTGAATTCCCCTGCCTGTCCTCTGTGTAAACTAGCTGACTGTAAAACAAACAGCAGAGTTGTTTCTGATGACATCTGTATTCAACAGATACCCATTTTCAGTACTAAGCAGAACTGGTTGAGACATTTGGCATTTCACCTTCCTCCTCTTCTTCCTCGGATTCTTGTTTTATTTTCCTAAGCACTTGGGGGAATATTTCTCCCTCACAAAAGGAAAAAAATAAAAGCTACAAAAAATACAATAACTTTCTGTTCAGAAGTCTCTATGGGACGGAAGGAGACCAGTGACCAAAATTTAGCTCTACAATAGCTTTAGAAGTAAGCACTCACTACTATTGCAGCTAGAGTTCTTCACTCAAAATAAACGGGAGAACCAGGTTCTTTACTGGTTTACACACGGATTCAAGTGATTGCTTCAGATATCTCCAGGGACATATAGGCCTCAGTGTTACTGCATCTGTCCAAACCCTTTCTGAGAAAATAAAACTTTTTACCTCATCAAGTGTCCTAGCATTCCCGCGAAGCTGTGCAGTGATCATCATCTCAGACTTAATTGTACTAATGGGATAAAGCTAAATAAACTGCTAGCTTACAGTGACTATCTCCTGATTGTTATTTGCATCTTCTCAGCCACGACAGTGCTACACAACTGAAAACAACTTAGAACCAAACACTCCAGTGAAAAATTCACCAGATGTGTTAATGGTCCTGACCTCCAGTGTAAGATGCACCCCAGAAAGAAGACTCAGTGCATAACTAAATAAAATGTGTGACTGAAATACCCCAGGTTAATATGAAGCATGCAAAAGAGATGTAACCAGTTTTAGAATGAAGTAAAATCTGCAGTCATTTATTCTATTCCATTAATATCTAAAGATAAATAATGTCATGCATTAAATATTTCCATCACTTTTGTTCCAATGGTAAAAACCTTCCAGCAAATACTAGAAAGCAAAAATAAACATTGGTGTGTGCAAAAACAATCATAAAAGAAAACAAGCAAACAAACAGCACATAGCACAGTACGTTTGCACTCAGCACAGATTTTCTAGTCTGATTCCTTTTCAACAGGGCAAAGGGTGAGTTTTGGCAACTTGTCATGGGTTCAGCAGTAGCAGTCATTTTTCCCCTTCTTGGTAGCTGGTGCAGCACTGTGTTTTTCACTTGTG
>JANRGW010006196.1:12452-46655 GCA_024733675.1 Psilopsiagon aymara
TAAACTGCGGCAGCTCTTTTACGAGGGGGAGGTGGGTTAACAAACTGCGTGGCTGATTTACAGCTTAAACCACGACACAACTCCACCAAGTGAAGTAGAGATAAGACAGGTTCTTTTTTGCCTCAGAAATCACAGTTTCATCATCTGCATCCCAAATACAAAGTCAAACACACTCTCCATTAGACAGGCCCAATCTCCTCTGATAGAAAGAGCAAAACACTTGCTAGATCAGCACAAAACAGGAAGAGTGCTTTCTCAAGCTACCTGATTTGAAGGAAAGTATAGCAAACTATTATGAGTTCAGTATTTCTCAGCCTGCACAGTCATTTCAGAGCACATGGTTTAACAAGCTTCATCAACCTTTACCCTGCTTAGTGCCTCTTAGCAGGCATAAGGCAAAGGTGTATAGTTCTGAAAGCTAAATGTTGTTCTTGGTGTAGTCTTCACTTCTGAAGTACAGCCTCCTCTGATTTCTAGCTAAAGCATGAAATTAAACTGCTTTTAAATGAACTGATCTAGTGTGGTGTGTAAAATCCTTACCAGTTTTGTATCTGTATATATCTCAACACAGGACGCTGTGGAATTGAGATCTACAGGTTAAGATATCAATCTTGCACAGTATGAAAGAATTCATTTATCTATTTCAAGCTTGTCACCTCTGAGTTTCATTGACCATCCCTTTTGTATACTGCAAACCCACAGTGAGGAATAATCCTGCTGACCCACTCTGCAATTCATTATTATACATCCTTCTGTCACACTCTTGTGTATTAATCTGCTCTTGGAATTAAGTGGGGTTTATCTGCCTAATAATTGTCCAGAAGAAAGCCCCCTTATGTCTGTAATTATTTCAGCTGCTTTTTCTGGTCCCCTTTCATTTTCAGCTCTAGCCTTATTTGAAAGGAGAGAATGATTTTGCATCCGTTTCTCCAGCTGCAAAGGAGCACTAATTAGAAGGCCTAAAACAGGAATATAGTAAGCAGGGAGGCTCCCATGTTATTGATATTTGTTTCATGCTGGTATCTAGAGGCATCGGCAGAGCCTGAGTCCTTTTGTGATAAACTACACAGCAATTAGTACATGACAGTCCTTGCTCAAAGGACTGCATCATGGGAGATACAGGGATCTCAGGGAGGGAGAATTCATATTGCCAGTTTACTTGTCTAATGCAAACTCATTGCCTTTCAACTTCCCAGCAGATACAGCCTGTGCTCAGTGAGAGCATGGTGCATGTTTGATAATGAGAGCACTTACATTTCACCCCCCACAAAGGGAGCTGGTCCCTGCTGCCACAGATCCATGTGCAACCTTTACCACAAAGTTAAAGACAGACCCTTCACAGCATCTACATCTACACACAGTCAAAAAGACATCACATACTAAAGAACTACCATGCTGGCAGTAGCGAAGAGCAGAAAAGCTTAGGACTCCAGGGAGGAACATGCCTGCTGAGCAGTCATGAAGAAGACAAGCACAGATCCCATGCTCATGTGTAGAGGTCACTCTTTAAAGCATGAAGCATTTCAGTGACCAAAATGACCTAAGAATGGGCTAGGTATCAAATGGCCTGTTTCCAAAAAATGCTTATATTGGTAATGCCATCAGAGACAGAACATTTCAGAAGCACCAAGTAGATAAGTAAAAGTCTAAATTTGACTTAGAAGGTGAAAATCAAAGCACCTAAATGACCTGAACACAACAACCTGGACCTTACAAGCTCTGCTGCTTTCTGCTCACACCGGCTATGTGCAAGTGCCCGGACAAGCCACTGCAGTGCCTGAGCTCATCCTTCTCCTCCCACCTGGCAGATGGTTCCTGCTCTGCCACCTTCTCCTGTGCCACAGGGGCTGCCTCCTGCTCACCTCCCTTCTCTAAGCTGGAGAGTCCACAGGAGCCCCTGCCAGCAGACAGGAGTATTTGTTTCCCTGCATTTCTCCGCTGGAAACAGTTTGCTCTGAAACAGCCCTGTTAGAACAGGAAAAGGCAGGATGTTTGCTATATGGGCATAAAGATGGCTCTACAACAACTCTGCTCACCATGCAAATGATCTTTTTAGCAGGGGAAACAGGGCAAGGCCAAAGTAGCACTTGGAAGTCGGCAAAGAGCTTCACCAGTGAAGGAACACCAGTCGTGCCCTTGGAGAACAAGGGCTCTTTTGCCCTTTGAGTACACTTACAGAACATAAAAGCAGCCAGAGTAAAATAGCAAAACCAGTGATGGAGGAGCTCCTTGAGGACAGTAGCTAGCCCTTGATTGTTTTTCTTTGATTAAAGGCATAATATTAGAAATAGTCACTTATCAAAGATGCAGGCAACAGCATTTTTATGAGTTTCCACAAGCTCAGATCTTACACCCGATTTCTTTTAATGATTAATGAAAAGGTTTTATCTCCCTTGCTAGGCAGGTCAGCTGTTCATAATGACTGTGATGGTGACCGATGCCCTGGTTATTCAAGGATCCTTCTCTCCCCACTGCCCATCCCTTTCTAATTTCTGATTTTGGGCAGGTCAGTCTCCTTCACTTGCCTATACTATACCACAGGCATATTTTTAAATGTGAAATAGCAGGTAGGTTCCTAATACACAACCAGAAATGGAACACATGTGACTGCAAAGCTGCAGGTCATAATTCCTGCAGTGTTTTACGGTGAAAAGAGCTTAATATGATCTTAATACAATTACCCAATTATAAATCTGTCTGATTCTTGGGATTGTACATACGTTTCACAGAACACTGCCAAATCAACCAGGCATATCATCAAAAGCAGTAATAGGGAGTGTATTTATCAGACATTCTGAAATGGATCATAAACTGTAGACTTTGGGAGAGACAAAGGATAGAGAAACTGCTGAATAGAAGCAGTGCTTGTGCCCTTAATAAGACATGGCACTGTAGTTAATCCTGTTTCAGAACAAATGCATTAAACATTTATTATACCAAATGTTAGTTTAAAGCAATCATTAAAATCACTTTTCTCTCTGTCCACTGGAGATCAGTTATTCATTTAAAGTTGATGAAGCTTTCCTAATTTCAACACCATTATTTCTACGCGCACATAACAGGAGCCATTATATTTCAGATTCACACAGTAATGTTGCTCAATTTATTTCTCACACCTTCTATATCCTGTCGCAAACCTTTACACTAATCATGAACGTTTCATTTAAAAATGAGTCTCTTAATGACCATCTTCTGGAAATACACGTACAGCATGAACAGGGGCTGAAAGCCAGCTTAGAGAGAGACTCACAGATTGATTATTCCTGAGCTGGACCATTTCTGCTCTTTTCTTTTTCTTCAGACTTTGTTTAACTAGACACTCATCCTAGGTCTTTTGGGCTTCATTATTCACCAAGCTATTTATTTCCCATCCTAGCTGAAGGTGAGGATGTGGGCCCACATCTTCCTATTAACACCTGTGTTGTCCCAAAGTATAACCCCAAAGGAGCTGGAGGCTGGTCTACCTCTTGCCGGTGCCTAGTGGCAGGAGCCCAGGGGCCAGCTCAGCTGGCTGTTGGTCCCACGCTGCCTCACCAGCACAGAGGCTGAGGCAGTGAACATCTCTGGTGCTGCCTGGGCTTTTCAGAAGACGAGCACAGGACAGGAAGGCTCAGGCACTGGTCTTTGCTTTTGCCTAGCACTGGACTGACTGGAGGAGAGCAGGGATGACATCTTAGTCAATAATGAACTGCTGAAAAGGGTAACTGAAGCCTTTACCTCTCCAAATATATTAATTTTCAGTAATTAACATACAGATATTACCAGATTAGGACTAAGAAAATTGCTGCCATCTACTGCTGGAAGGCAACACGTGAATGCTGAAGAATCTCTTTGCAAAAAAAACCCACCAGATATGAACTACAATTACCTTGAGGAAGATTATTTCTAGTGTGAGCCTAGCTCTGAAAACAGGGGGGAAGAAGTGAGGTGTCACACGCAGGCAAGAGGAATGTGACCCTGCAGTTTGGTGGTCTGGGCATCAGGATGGGCACAGTCAGAGTGCTCTTCTTCCTCTGTAAATAAACATTTCTCATTAATAGAGGAAGAGAAATAGTAAGGCTACCAGGGCTGTTTCATACTACACTGTGCAAAGCTGTATTTTAGATACATCCCCCAGTGCCTGAACAGCTCCTGGCTGTGACTGACACACAGCCACTTCTCATCAAAGGAACAATGGCTTAAACCTTGGGGAAATCTTTCACCTTGGATTCCCCATTTGCTTAAATTCTAGGAGGCCTTTTTCTCCCTTCTCCAAATTCAGCTTTATTCATTTATAACAACAGTTAAGTCACTGCTGGTTTGGGGAGGTTAATCCAGTGAAGATGTTACACTGTCAGGGATTCATAGATGAACTCCATACAGGTCTGCAGGGAGGTATGCCTCATGAGAGAGAGAAGACAGAGTTTACAAGGAATGAACATAAGAATCCAGAATAAATCTTATATTCATTCGAAGACTTGAAGGTGGGGCAAGAGCCCACAAACTGAAATTCCTATGTCCTGTTCCCAGTCCCTGTGCCCATCCTTCTTCCCAGTCCTTGTGCTTCCCCTTTGCCACAGTCACTCTCAAACCCATACTGATGTTCTGTACCAACTGTGTGTTTTCCCTCCAAAGCATTTTCTTCAAGTCTCTTAGTCCCTGCAGCACCAGGACCTCTGGGGATTTAATTTCCTTGTACTTACACGAAAGCAGTGTGACTCCATCAACCTCCCTCACTCTCCCTAGCATGCTACTTCTTTAAAGGCTAATTTATCCACTTCATTTTCAAGCATATCATTCTCTTCTCCACATGTGCCCAGCAGCACATGGAATTCTGCTTCCTCTGCTCAGTCAAATGCCCTCTGTACACTTCACCCCTGCTTTTGGCTTTGCTCGAAGGTCACCGTTTCAGCACTGCCTCCCCCTCTCTGAACGAACTAACAAAAAGTTATATGAGAGGACAGAGAAATATCTTTGTTACACAGTGAGATCCACGCAGGGGGTCTGATTCCTTCAAACAGGCCATGGCTTTGTCCGATTTGGCAGGAACTTGCACACCCAGCAGGAGTGTTACTGTTGCCTTAGGTGAGCTCCACTGGCTTTCATATTTGCCCAGTTTCCTCACTGTATTCATTCTCCACGGTGAAGACTGAGCAGCATGCTCTCACTTTTCTCTGGGGCAACCACTACCTTTGCTGAGGACACGTGGCTGTGGCAAAGCACCTTTCGCAAAGTCACACCCAAGTCTTTGTCCCACAGCAAAAACCAATCTCAGATTTGCTCAGTCCAGCTTCAGCAGTGATCTCCCCAGAGCAGCCACTGCTGTTCAGCTCCCTTGTGAGAGCAGAGGTGCCCGCGCCCATCTGCCTGCATGACTCCACTGGTAGCTCACAAGGAGAGGACAGCCTGACAGAAAGGAGCAAGACCAAATTAGACATGTCCGAATTACAAATAATTTTTCATTTCCTCTTAATTCTCAGAACCATTTTACTCTCTCTTGGACACAAAGCAGCTAAGCAGCACTTACACCTCAGACCAGACCTCTGAGCAGTAGTAATTAAGAGGGTGAAAAGCAGTAATTTTCTTGATTAGCTCTCTTTCTACTGTACACACATCATGCACAGCACATTGATTCATGTCAGCAATTAAGGCTTACTCTTTAATCTCAAACACTTTCATTAAATAGCTGATAGTCTAAAGTATCTGAAATACCCAAAGCACTCTCTCCATTCCCCACCATCAGCAGCAAAAAAAGGTTGGGAGAGAAGAACTCAAAATAAAAACTAAAAACCCCAACACTGTCTGAGATACATTTCTACAAGTTTAGACACCGAAGAGCAGAGCCAGCAGGCACCACATACAGGGGCACTGCCCTGGACCAATGAGCTCTTTTGGGTCCCCTCTTCTCCCAGCTCTTGTGATGTCTGACACAAGGCAACTAAGTCAGGGGCAGTCCAGGTTTATACAAAGAGACAGGTAATTGCCCTCCATTCAAAAATACAGTGTCTACCCAGCGGCACCACAGAATAAAGACACCTGCCATCTGCGATTTCCGACACTCCTAAGTATGGGGGCTTAAGCCTGGGCATTGCAGCCCCATCCAGCTGCAGCTAGGGACAGAAAATAGGAACGTTTCTGACATGGCAAGGTTTGGTTTTCTGCCTTTCCCTACCACAGTCAGAAGGTGACCTGGGGATGCTGGTCAACAACCAGCTGAACATGCATCCTGGCCTGTATCAGCAATAGTGTGGCCAGCAAGACTAGGGCAGGGATCATCCCCCTGTACTCAGTACTGGTGAGGCTGCATCCTGTGTTCAGTTCTGGGCCCCTCACTACAACAGACTTTGAGGTGCTGGAGTGGGTCCAAAGAAGTGCAGTGGAGCTGGTGAAGGGACTGGAGCACAAGTGTGATGAGGAAAGGCTGAGGAACTGTATTAGTCTGGAGAAGAGAAGGCTCAAGGGAGACCTTACCCCTCTGTACAACTGCCTGAAAGGAGGATGCAGCGAAGTGGGGGTGGTCTCTTCTCCCTAGTAACAAGTGACAGGACAAGAGGAAATGGCCTCAAGCTGCGCCAGAGAAGGTTTAGACTGGATATTAGGAAAAATTTCTTGACTGAATGGGCTGTCAAGCATTGGAACAGGATGCACAGGGCAGTGGTCCCAGGAGATACTTGAAAGCTGCATAGATGAGGCCCTTAGTGACATGTTTTAGTGGTGGACTTGGCAGGCAGTGCTGGGTTAACGACTAGACTTGATCTTAAAGGTCTATTCAACGATTCTATGATTCTATGTTTCCCTCAGGTAACTTGCCTGGGATGATTCAATGCAAGACAGCTGTTTCCAGGAAAAAGTCCATCCAGCCAAGCCAGCTGAAAGCACTGCCAGTGTCAGCTGAACACATGGCTTTAGTAGCAAGTCGTTCCTCTCGGCTAGTAAATCTTCCACTTCACTTGTGAACTTGTACTCACAGTGCTGAAGAATCCAGTGAGCTTCAGCAAGCCCTGCTGTGCTGCTAGTCAGCAGAGGAGCAGGCACATATCTGTCCCTGTAAGTACAGACAGATTTAAGCATGTGTTTAACAGCTTTCCTGAACCAAGACTCTCATGCAGAACGAGGCACCTGAATAATGTTTTCCCAGAAAGAGAAAACCATAGAAGTCTTTTTTCTCCTCCTAGGAAAACCATCAACAGTCTTTCAGTGACACAGAAATCAGCTTAACAGAAGCATTTCTGTCAGGTTATCCTACAAGGAGCATTTCAGCTGTATTATCCAGAGAACATGTGCACAATATTTGCCTGCCTAGAAAAATGTCTGCATTTTCCCAAAATAAAAGTTTTTATAACCTTTTGCTGACAGGGAAGTAATAATTATCCACATCGGAGCATACCACTAGAGTTCCCTTGACAAAGGTTTATTTGTTTATATATGTTTGCCATGGAACTAAAAAGAAAAGAGATGAATGAAGTGCTGGTAGATTTCTTTCGCTAAAAGAGCTACAGTACAAAGGTAAAAAACCCCAAACAAGTCACAGGGCAACCAGAGCAGCTGAAATCACAAATATCCCAGGAAAGCAAACAGCCATAGGACAACAGATGCTGCCAGGGACTTATCTGCCCCAAACAAGGATGTGAGCAACTGCAGCATGGAGGTGAGCACACCACACCACAAAGCGTGACCTACTGATAGAGCGCTGGGCTGGCATTGCCTCAAGTTTAACTGTGCTGTGTCTTCTTTGCCAGCCAGGATCCTTGTGGGAGTGTGCTAGGGCTGAAGGAGAGGAAAAAACAAGAGCAAGACTTGCGAAGCTATTTTCTAAGCTCTGCTGTGGCATTCTTCCCACTGATCTCCCTTTTAAGTGATATTAAGAATCCAACATGGTGCCAGAAATTACACACAAAATGTGGCTTAATATACTTATTAGTCTACAAGCAGAACATCACAGCTAATCACAAGGCTAGCACTGTGGTGAGATGAAAGCAAACACTGATCTTTAACTGTTTGGTTTGCTTTTTTGTAGTCTAGTTATTGTCATATGAGTCTCATTACACGAATCAAGACCTCTAGTCTCATACCACTTCTATAAAAACAGAGTGTTACAGTGTTAGAGGTTCTTCTTGGATGAACTTCACTCTTTATTTGTTCATCTTCCCCAGGAATATCTGTTTCTCTTGATATTCATCACCTGTTAGATGTGCTTGTTGGTCAGGGGCTGGGTGGATAGGAGACTCATTTATATCACTCCAGTGCCTTTGTGGGCTTCACACAAAATTATTAAAACCAACTACTTTTAAGACCCTGTATAGAGAAGCCACCAGGGGAACTTCTCCCTGTGTACACAGAGATGACAGACATTGTCATCCTGTCTGTCCAATGTTCTGAGTTGTCTGTGCTTTTGTGTGCCCCCGTGCCCAGAGAGATAATTCACCAACTTTGCTGGTGTAATGAAAGTGATCAATATCCCTCTGGTTCTGGCACTGGGGAGTAAAGCATAACACAGAACTCCACTGCTACTGCCCCAGTAGCCAATCAAGCAAGCAAGGCTATGCCAGGGTCATAGCCAATGATTTATCCAAGACCATGGCTTACTATAGGTACTTTGTTGCTGATCTTGGCTCCCAGCTCCTTTCAAAAGCTGAAAAAAACAAGATTCCCAGAACACTGGGTATCCTGGAGACACAGGTATGTCTTCACCATGGTCAAGAAGTTTCAGCATCTTGGTAGTTTCCTTTGGTTTGGGGCCTCCTTCAGGTACTCAAGCTGGAAGAAGCAAGAGATGGTTTTCAGTCTTTGTTTCAAGGCCCATTTAGATACTGGACACAAAATAGCTCATGATACAAAAGCTCTGGGACAAGGACATACCATAGCCCTGTCCTAGGAGCGCTCCAATCACCAGGCTTTAGGGAAACAACATTTTTTTCCCTTGGGCCAAGTGATTCCCAAATTATTCTGCACAGCCGACCCCAGCTTGGGGCTGTGCCAGCTCCCTCTGGGGGACTGGGACCACAGGGGCTCCTTCTCATGACACAGGAAGTATGGCTTTCTTGCCACAGAGGAAGGAAAGGAGGTGAAAGCTGAGTCTCTTCTCACCAAACTCTGCCCCTAGGCTAGGCATAAGGTGACATTTCCCATCCTGTGAGGCACACCTTGGCAGCCAAGCACTTCAAAGCACAAATGCAGGTGCCCACATACCATTACAAATAATTAATTCACTGAAGCAAAACACAGGCGACGAGAAGGATGAAAGAGATCTGTGTCCAATTCTCCCAAAAGGTATAGGCAAGGACAGACAAGTGCTGCGACACTAGCTCTGTGATGGAAGGCCAGGCTCTTGAGGTCCTTGCTGCTACAGTCCTGAGCCATGATCCTGGCACCTTTACTGAGCACTGCCTTACTCATGACAACCACGTCTGATGGGAGCATCGTCTAAATAAGGACTGTAGCATCAGGCTTGAAATTTCCATGAGAAATGACCATAACACTTGGCAGAATAATGTCTCATGGCTCCACTAGATTATACCTTTGATTCCTCCCAGCAGTCTTGTCAAATGAGTATAGATTTATTATTTTAATTACCTCAAGCTTGTAGAGATTTAAGCATCTGTTATAGGTGCTCAATAAGTATTAGAACAGCAATCAATTTTTTCTCAAACAGGGAAGTGATTCATGGTGCTCTGTGAATAGATAAACTCACTACAGTCAATACCAGAAAGCCACTTTGAAAGAAAGCAGGAGGCTCTTTAATTAGATCCTAATTAATTCTCTTTAGGAAGTCTAGATGAAACATAACATTTAGGAACACTAAAAGTTATTTAATTACAGGATTTGGTGTGTTATCCTCAGATCTTTCATTGCCAAAGCAGCAGTGTTTTCTGATCTGTTTCCCAGCAGGGCAGCGTTTATGGATTATCTATACAGCTGATGCTGAACATCCTCTGCCCACATGGCTTTCCTGCTTATGTAATAGATTTATCAGTTAGCAGTGGTGGACCATAGGAAGAATTCAGCCCAGAGCTTTGCTTGATGTGATTTGAATCCTCCTTGGACATTACTTAACAGTGGTAAAAACCAAAGAAGAGGAGACTTCCAGGTTTGACTTGGCACAAAGGGCTCCATTAAAACAACATGTCCTGTGGAGACCACAAATAGACCTTGGAGCACCAGCTTTTATGTCTAGCATCTATCCTGAGGTGAGTAAAAGCACAAATGCTCATCTCTAGTTGTCCCACATGTGGTATGCAACAAACCTTTAAGAGGAATCTGTGCTACCAGCATAGCACAGATATATTTAAACAGGAAAATACCCCTCTTGAAATATTATGAGCCAGTATCCTGGAAAAGAAAGAGACTAGGTCTTTGAAGGTAGCAAGGCTTCATTTCATGCAGAGCAATAAAGTACCACAACAACAATAGATGCTTATCCATTCTTCCAGTCTGTCCTTGGAGACTTTTAAAGGATTAGAGAAGCAGAAGTTGAGCCAACTAAGAAAGTAGAGAATGCACTGAAGACTGAAAGGATAATCATGGTCCTTTTTTATCAAGTTTTATAAGAGAAAGAGACCTGCCTCAATATATATGCGTGAGAGAGAGAGAGATTCCTGCAATCTTCACAGTAAAATCTCACCCTTCTGGAATGCTACATGGGAAAATTCAGGTTTAATTTTGAGAAATAAAGGAATTTATTCAAATTGAGTAGATTGCAAATCCATCAGACCAAAGACACAAGTGACCTAAAATCCCTAGGAAATTAACAGCTCTTTTATGCCAGCCCTTGACGTTGCCTACCTGTAAAAGAGAACATCTCAGCCCAGCAGTCTTACCCTTTCAAGGGTCAGGTTTGACTCAAGGTACCAAAGATTTAAGCCCATAATTAAATCTGCCAGCTGAGGAGCTAAAACAAGGATTGTTATTACTTACTTACTGTGGCCAGTCTTATATGGAATTTCATATGAGATTTAAGCTAAAAGGAGTAGAAATTTGTAGATAAACATACATCCTATGAAAAGGATGCAGCAGGAAAATGAGACACAGACCTGTTTACGAGAGAAATGGATGAAAGGAACATTGATGCTCATCAAGTTAATGAGACAAAGCCAGATGTCTAAATAGAGAAGGGGTTTAATAGGACATTGAAAGATGCAGTGAGGAAAAATAAATGCTGTAGATCTGATTGCTGCTCTCCAACAGAAACCAGGCAGCTTTTAGCTCAAATTATCCCCAAAGACTGTGATAGGAATATCGCTCTCTCCTGTACAACGGATTTTATCAGTTCCCAAACCTCAAAGTTAACCCCTCCTGCAATCTACAGATAAAGCCAATAATTTCAGGAAGGCGAATACAGATGGGAAAACAAAAGCCAGCTACCAGTCATAATAAATTCACCATCAGTTCCAAGAAAGCCTTTGGCTATGCACTAAACAGATGAAAATTAATACACTGGATTTGTCAATTGGTAGAAATTCAATACTGGATATAATACCCAAATCTGTTCCTTATACAGAGTTACTGATACAATGTAAGTACAGTTTGCACACCCCACTACATAAGTGACATTCCCATGGGCTTCAGAGACTTTGGATGAAACCAGCCATACTATAATACCCAGGAAAAAAACAGTGAGGAGAAAGCTGGATTCCTGTTGTTCTTGAGGTTCATTCCACAGCTGCAGCCAGGAGTAAGTGTGTTTCTAGCACCAAACCTGGGTCATATTTTCCCAATAAACAAATTGCTACAGTTAGGTCCAGAGGAAAATGTATGTCTCTAATGGAAAAATATAAAACTAAAGACATGTTTTCAATGCTAGCAGCATGAGATAGAGCCTCAATTCCACTTCTTTCCACTTCCACTGTTTTTTCCCGATCACATATGATGCTCAGGGCACAGGAGCACAGAACCTTCCTTTTCTGAAACTCAGGCTTAGTCTGCAAGAGCAGCAGTTTTGAAAACTATTACAAGACTGAGCTAATGTAGCTGAGGTTATCGAGGAAAGAAAGGTGGAACACCACGGGATCGTCTCTCTCTTGCCTTTTCCTTTTTTTAGAACTGCACACAGTTACTCACAGTTACTTTCTTTTTTGATTTTTTTCCTTGCAACTGAATCTAATTCTTCTAATTCAGGACCATAAAATCTAGTGACAAAAAGAATCCTAAATTACCAAAGGCAAGAAACAAACTCTATACTTAGCTGTACTGGTTATAGCGATTTCCATAGTAATTATGTGATGCACATCATCTAATATCTTGTCTAGAGTGAATTCTCTACTTCATTTTAGCACCATTCTAGGAACATATATTTAAGAAGTTATAAGAAGGAAACAATTGCCTTGGGGAGTCACACTTGCAACCATGCTCTAAATTCTAGAACAATACTTCTAAGAAAGCAAATTTTCTTTTATGAGCAACATTATTAATTGAGAGCAGGAAATAGAATAGGAATTTTTTTGTTACTCTCATCTCCTAAGCAGAAGCAGCACTATTTGTGCCCTCTGTCCACCCACACCCAGGAATCACTGAACTTGCTGAGCAGTTTGATTTAAATCCAGCAAAAAGTGAGACATTCCAAAAGATATTAAGCTCCCTTAAGTTTGACAAGGGTAAATGTATACAGGAGTCAGAGACATACTAAAGCAAACAAAGAAAAAAAGAAAGCACCACCAACTTTACTTAATAAGAGAAGATAATACATTTGAGGGGCAAAGCCCTCCTATTCCTAACCTATGCAGATCTCTATTGCCTAATGTAATTCAGATAAGAAGTCATTCAACACAACATAAAAAATTTAGTCACTGTAGTCATCTTGGCAGCTGGTAAAGAATACAGAAAATGCAGGTTAGAAACAATACATGCTTTCTAGCTTATAATCTAGGTCAATTATTTACTTAACACAGTGTCATGAACCTTTTTCTGTCTCTAGCAATGCATGGGCTGAACATGCATGGCTTCTACCTTGCTTTTGTGAAGCTGTGTTCTTGAATAAGCCATCATTGCTTTCAGTCAGCAATTCCAAATATCCATAACCATGTAAAGAAGTATCTTGGTGATTTCCATAGGAGCTGCGTTTTACTTAGTGCCTCCCAAGGGCTTGACAGCAGTGCCTTGCAGTGGGGTCTTCAGTGGAGAAACCTTTTACTGTTCTGGGTAATGAATGAAGTAGTGAATTAATCAAGTAGTACTGAAATGCAAGCTAATTAGTAACGAATTAAGTTCATGATCTCTGACTGTTAAGTAACAGCTCTTAATTTCAATGCACTTTCACAGATTTGCCAGCACTTCCTCCATTTCTGGGGAAAAAAGAATCCTCAAATGAAGTAAAAAATGTGCAGCCTCATGAGGGAATCAGAAAAAAGATCATCATCCAAGATGCTTGTTCAAAGTGTAGCACACTCAACATGAAGTCCATCATGGCAGACCTGAACCAGCCACCTTCCAGCCAAGCACCACAAGTTCACTGGCTGCTCAGAGGCAAACTTACCTCTCTTCCAGAACCATGCTGTGGTCCTGAACAGCCTTCCCCACCAAGTGCCTGTATGAGATCTTAAGACCTATGCAGTTGTCCAGAGAAGGCCATGAGATACAGAATGTGGTGCCTGACTACTCTCTACATTCCCAAACTCCTTCCAGTGGAAGCAGGGATGGGACCCACTGCTTTTCTGTGACCCACTGGAATATTACAGAGCTTGACTCATCCCCAAATCAAAATGAGTCAAAGGTGGCATTTCTTCAGCATGTCACTACTGAACCTAAGAAACAATTCAATGCGAAGCAAAGCCACATTGGTTCAGGTGATTTTCAAAAAGAGGGGGCAGCATCTGCAGAGGAAAGTTAACAATCTCAGCAGATGAAGCAAACAAGAGCCATGAGGCAAAATAACAGCATAAGACTGAGAACATTCTTAGGGTTGTAGCAGATACAGAACGCAGGTGCCCTGGCTCCCAGCCCTATGCTTACAGCACCACATCACTATGTCAGGCACACAGATGCTGCAGTTTTAACCCTATCATTCTTTATGTCAGGTGTTACCTCAACTAACATGAAGTGAAGCTGCTATGGTAACTTCTCCCAAATTTCTCTACTTTTTCTTTGCCTTGCCAGTCTCATTAGGAAGCAGTCCACAAACAGTGGTGCATTGGGGCCTTTCTGTTTGTTCCTCTTCTCAGAACTTTTGCCTCATCTTGTTTTACTGCATACAAGCAAACCTCATCCAATTACAGGTGAATATAAAAACACATGCGTAGCAGTTTTGGAGAGCGTTACACCTCCTCCATCACTCCCAGCCTTGGGCTATCCATCAAGGATCATGCTAGATTGTTTCACACTCAAATAACTTAATTTGGTTCAAAACAGTCCCCACAGCAAAATATGACTTTGAAAAAACCAGTCAGCACACTGCTGTCAGGAAGCTTACCCTAAGTAACTTCTGCTTCCAGGCTGCTTCCAAAAGCCTCTCTTGACTCTGACAGCCAGCTGTACAAAAGAGGAAACCAGCATACAGAGAACATGGTTAAAATCAGAAAAGAAGGTAAAGAGGAAAAACAGCAGGAGAAAAAGATCACAGTTTAACATCCTAGTCTTCAAAGGTACTGAAGTTACAGGAGGTCTATAAATGCTCCTAGATGGCCTCTGAAAGAACAGGTCACTGGGAGGTTAGGGAGAAGAAGAAAACCTGATGAAAGATAAGCAGAATAAAGAGCTGTAATTTCACCTACAAGAGGAGCTCTGAATCGGATGGAGCTGCCAGAGCAGACACTACCACCCATCAGAACTTTTCTCCTTCCCTGTGGAGAATGAGCAGATTTGTAAAGACTCCACAATCTTCAAAAACTGTCTCATAATAAGGCACAACAATATCTGTTGCACAGCAAGAAAGCAAGAGTTAAGGTTGCCACAGTAACCTCCCTCCATGATGTTATTGCAGGGATTTTTCACAGGAGCTTGAAAGAGGAAGGGGCCCCAATCACACACATAAAAAGCAACGGGAACGGAGTGCCTCACAGCTCCCAGCTTTCCTTGAGGGAGGAATACAATCAGCCATCCATAACAGGTTCATCTGGCCTCAGTCTATGAAGAGCTCCAGCCAACTGTGTCTTGGACTAAATCCTGTAAGGACTCTTGTGGAAGCAGCAGCTGAGGTTGCTTTGAGATCTGCACACATTTGTCTTCTGCTCCAGAATTTGCAAGCTGGGACTCTGAAATTATATTCCTTCAAAAAATGGACACAGCCCAAATTCTCAAGTAGGGGTATGGCACAGGGCCACCACTGAAAGGTCTGTAATTCTCCAATACTTTCAGGTCTTTAGGAAGAGCATGATTATCTCATGACCAGACACAAGACTCACCCAAAGTCTTGGATTCTTCTTCTCTTTGCCAGCTACTGCCGACCCTTTAAGCAGGATCTTAATGCTACAGGAAGTCATTCCATCCCTCTTTCTCTAGAAATTCACTATACAATAAGTAGAAATCAAATTTATTTAACTCTTCTTCCTACCCTACTATTACTTCTTTATCACTCTTTTCTCAACCCTTTTATTAATCATCTCTGATGTAGAAAATGAAGACAAGGCTGGCAGAGAGGGGCTGTGATGGAAACAGGTTCCGGTGACAGGGAAGCTCTCTGAAACACTTCTGTGCTCCATGAGAAGTCAAGAATACAATGCAGACACCTATATGCTCCATATATGTCCAGGTTGAGACCTGCAGAGTACAAACACCCTCCCCACTGGCCTTGTGGAGGGGAGATGCCACAGGGACTACTTACACTGACTTGTCCCCACTGGAATTCTCCTTACCAGAGACAATACTTACTGGCCAAGCTAAGCCCTAATGCATGAGTTCTACAGAAGAGCAAACAGCTGAAGACTTACCCTGGCACATAATATTCCATAACATTAATTTATTCAGTCTGGGTGTCAATTTGCGTGCAGCAACTCAGGCAAGAAATAAAGGATTTATTTCAGGTGTATTCAGTGGTCTGTGAAGAGCTTGTTTCTTACTGCCTCAGGGGCCCCAGGGATCTCCCACCATCACACTACATTTTATACATGGGCAAGAGGGAGGTAAGACTCCAGGAAGAGTGGGAACATGCAAGATCAGGACTTAAGCAGTGACAACAAAAGCTAAGTAAGGTGAATGTGCCAGTGCACACAGCATTTGCTGTACTTCAAGGCTGAGTTCAGTACCTTCAGAACAGAACTGCTTTAAGCTGTTGTGGCCAATGTTAAAGCAAAATCAACTATAATTTTTTTTCTGACAAAATACCATTATCACACTTCACCACATAAAGGCCACACTGCACATTCCCTAAACCTCCCCATACTCAAGAGGTCTGGATACAAATGAGGGCTTATGGTAAAGTCCTACACATCTACACAGGCACCATCATTCGAAGCAGTGATTCACTGTTTTGATATACCAACAAATGTTCTCCCCCTTAAGTGCAGGAAAGACACATGGTGAGAAACTTAAATAGAGCATATGGTGCTGAAATAGCAATCTGAGAAGTCTTTAACAGCTTTTGACAGTGGTAAAAGATCAATTATTGCACCATAAATATTAAAAAGTTCCCCCAGCCTTTCGCTGGAATGAATGTATATTTAAACATCAGTTTGCTTTTATAGCAGCCAATTTGCCTCACGATCTGAAAGTTATGCAGCCCCACAAAGTTTAATTAAATGCTCGATTGTTGTCTGTTTACATCTCCAGCTGCTGATGAACAGGCCTAGCATTGCAGCACAAACTCCTGAAGCCACTGAAGCTGCAGGAAACCTGAGCATGGCCTTTGATCCTCTGTTAAAAATACAGGGTAAAACGCAATTGCCACTGTTTTCTTTTCCCTTGCCTATGACTACAAGAGTTTGCAGCAAAATAACCAAAGACACCCCTGGAAAGTATTGGGCAAGAGGGACTGATGTCACAGATTGGCTACGGTGCCAGCTGAGATGCATAAGTGCAAAGGGGTTTGTTCTCTGAATTTCTTGATCCATGAGATTTCTGCCTTGAATTAATACACACATGTGTATATATGTACATGTCTGTCCCTATACGGACTCACACTCTCATTAGCCTTAGTTTTAATCATGAAGCAAATTAGCAGCCCCCTCTCAACAGACCTCTGTGGAAAGTCACTAAAGTTGAACAGTGATTACATAGGTTTGCTACTAAAATTAATACTATGCATGGCATTTTTATAGAGATTTGATGACAGAACCACACGTAGTGACCCTGGCGTCCAGTTCAAAGTAGCACTAAATGGAAATTGACACTGAACTGCACATCTTGGGTTTGGATCCAGCGCTAAACTGTCCTATTAACGGTTCTGAAATTATTCATATGGATCCACTGTGATTCTGTATGAGGATCAAGGCCATAAACTGAAACACAAGAAGTTTCACCTCAACATGAGGAAGAACTTTACACTGAGGGTGGCAGCGCACTTGAACAGGCTGCCCAGGGAGTTTGTGGAGCCTTCCTCTGGAGACAGTCAAAACACACCTGGAAATGCCTGCTCTAGGTGGCCCTCCCTTGGCAGGGGACTGGACTAGATGATTTCCAGAGGTCCCTTCCAACCCTAATGATTCTGTGATCCACTGTTATTAGTTAAGGGCAACATAATCTGGGCACATCAGTTCTTGCTCTGCAAAGCTTCCCGTCTAAGGGAAGGTACTTTAGCATGCTTTGGGCTTTAAAAAAGTGCCCGTCTGCTGACTGCTGTAAGTAGGGCTGTTAAAAACTTATAAATCATTTATACCAGTGGGACCATAGAGTGATAGCAGAGAAGGTTGAGGCTTTTTTGTGCACCAATGGACAGACAGTCACTTACTGTGTGAACAGGCAAAACCAACAGAGAGAAAAGGACAGAAAGGGTATGGATTCCTAAGTCCCAGCTCAGCAGTGCTGAAAAGCAGAGTGGAGTTTCCTTGCTCTGATGCCAGTGCATCATCTGCCATGCCAAATCACTGCTCTGCTTTGCATTCATTTCCACACCTACCCATATTTGACTCTATCTAATTTGGATTTTCAATATACCCTGAGGGCACAGCCAACCCTAAACACAGCAAACCACCTCATGCACAGGTACTGTATTCAGTAGAATATTTCTACCTACATTAGTGCTCTATATATGGCCATAAAAGTGCTATCATTTAATAAAAGCCAAGTAGACCAATTAAAAACACTGTATTAATGATAAAGAAAACAAGCTTAGGCCAAATCTAGTATGGAATGATGTGAAATCATACCTTCATATATAAAATTCCACAAGTGTCACTGACCCCACACCTCTCTCACATGGGAATCACTTATTCTCCTCTCTTGACCATTCTAGCTGGAAAGACATGCTTTGTCTTCAGGTCTTGTCCCCTCTCCCCTTTTCCACCCATACCTTCCCACTTTACACTGAAGTTCTTCAGCCTGCCTCATTTTCTACCATATTCAAGGTGGTGGACACTGTCAATCAGTTGATTGTCTTATCTTGGATGAATACATTTAGCTTCCCATTTTCTCCGTGCCATTTTCAGTACCTTGGTTGGAAAAGCCAATCTGAAGTTAGATAAATCTGCTCCTAAGCATCCTTAGCTCTTCAGCCTTCTGTTCTCACCTTCAGGTCAGACTTGAGCAGAGGTTCAAGTATGTCTTAGCAGACTGTGATGATAGCAATTTCGTACTGTTTTTTAATATCTTCAGCCAAACCTGCTGGGGAAATTACCCTGCAATGCCAAGTTGGAGAGCACAGAAATCAGCAGCAGGTAGGATAAAATAAACAAAAATGGGATATATGAAGAAAAGTTAAAAATCAAAGTGGTGCCCTTGGGAATACAGTGGCATTAAAAAGCAGAGCTTACATCCTCCTTCCACATCCAACACATGTTGTCTATACCATCTGCATTAAATGTCCTCTCATTGCACAATGGGCAATGCATGCCAGATTGATCAGCATCTGACTGATGGAGAGGTCAGCAGAAGAGAACAGAACCAAGCCACTGATTGTCAACCTGCTCCAACCTGGGATAACCTTCTCCATGAAGGAACTACTCACAGCTGGTTGGGGTTCAGCCTGCCCAAAGGCAAGAAGGGTGTTTGTAGCCAGCCTTCAGCAAATGACTGCTTGCAGCAGCTGTGGTAAGCTACAAAATAAGCCCTTTCCTAGTTAACAACCCAAGCAAGAAACTGGATATCACAGGAGTGGAAGAAGAGAAGTCCCCAGCCACATTCATAACAGGGAGAGAGGCAGCCAGGAGATGGAGTGACTGTGAAGCTGCCTGGGACCATGCCTGGCTGAGCCGAAGTCTATTCAGAGACCCTTAAGACAAATACTCATTTCTTCAAAGCAAGGCACTTTTTCCCCTTCTGTAGCATTTGTGTCATTTTAAAAAATGGTCATGCTTGTCTAACCCTGGGTAATTTATTTCTTCAATTTGGTTCTGCCTCAGTCCTAAGGGTATTTTTTTGTTTGGGATTTTTAAAGAGGATTTTGTGCTCACAAAATATCCCAGATTTGACAACTCCAGGAAATAATAGGTCCCATTGAGCCAAGTGCCTCTGTCACCCATGACACAGCAATTATCCTGCACTGTCTCCCCTCTGCTTCCCAGGGTGAGCCACAGCAGAACAGCAGGCCATGCTATGCTGGCATAGCAATACTACTTCACTAGCGTGAGCCAGGTCAACAAAACACACAGCAGTCCCAAGGAAATGCCATGGAGACCAGTCACTGCTAACTGGCATCCCAACCAAGAAACATGCTAACTGGCAACTGTGATCCCCAAAACCCAGAGGTGGAAAACATCTCACAAGTTTTGATGTAAATCAGACAAGTCCTGTGTTGATTAATTAATCACTTCATATAATCTATTAGCAACACCAATTAAACCTTGATGTAGTTCAGCTTCCTTCATAGTCAGCCACAATACAGTGGGAAGGGAGTAGAAGAGCCCACAGAGTGGGACAGATTCAGGGCTTACAAAACATCAAGAGTCCCAGTTTTTATGGATTACAGGAATTTATCAAACATCAAACTCGACAGACAAAACAGACCACAGACTTATTAATTATGAATACACTTTAGTCGGTGTTAGCCAATAGCTTTGGTTACATTAGCCAAGAAAGGGAAAGAAAGAAGTCAGTGCAGGAACAGTATTTCCTCCTTGCTCACACATTAACCTCCACTGAGTTTTATATCCAGCTACTCTCATTCTATTTCATATCACTTGACATTGCTTAGTTTTCTTTCGTGTTTATGTTCTTTACCTTTTAGATACCTTCATTACAATGTCCTCTACACATTGTTCCATAGAAGTAGATCAGTCCTGATAAAAAGAGAGCTATAATTTGAGTCCCTCTGATTCCATAGTATTATTTCACATACAAGTGTCTGCTTTAAAAGATGCATCATTCATGCTTTAATTTCAACAATAAAAAAAACAAACATGCATGCACTTTCCTTGTAGTTTATTAATCAGAGACTAGCGCTTCCAATACAAATGATGTGATACCTGCACACTGGTGTATGACTAATGGAACTTCTAACAAGTTCATCTGTGATTATATCTGTTAATAAACTTGATTACTATTTGGACTTAGTATTTAACACTTCCGTCTGCACTGTATGTGTTTCTACTGCTAAAGCTGAGGAAATAGCAGGTGCAGATATCATTGCAGAATCCAAAGCACCCCTTACATGGTGTACTGGGGCCCAGGCCTCGGAAGCTGATAGGAAGAGCCAAGGAAAATCATCCAGAAAGTAGGCAGACATAAGGGAAGAATTTTTCTTCAGGACATTCCCATTGTACCTAAAGTAACTCCAAGACCTGAAGGAAAACATGTGCTTTGAAACTTTGTTTAGAGCTAGAGCCATTTTCAATTCAATTTAAGAACAAAGAATTACAACGTTTATCAAAAAAAAACCAAAAAATCAAAAACCTTCTAGTGGGCCATCCTCTTTCAAAATGGCATAGCACAGGGAGCAGAGCAACTTACGATGGATGAACCACAAGGTCAGTACCTTAAATCCCACTCAGAGACCTCCAGACAAGTAACATAGCTCATAGGCAATTAGTGTTGCATCAACCCAGCAGCATCATTGCCTATTCAGGCACTAAAACAGGTTAGATACTTGTGTTAACTCTGGACCTGGAAGTAAAGTGGCAGTGCTCTTGTCAGCGCAAGCCCAGAAGCACTGTCTCAAGAGCCCCCACTCACAAGACAAACAAAGCACATACATCTTCAAGTGAAAATAAGACTGGGGGAGAGGGGGTGTTGGTTTTCTTGGTCATTTAGAGGTTGCTTTTTTTAAACAAAAGCATGCCCGCTCTAGTGTTTAGAAGAGTAAGCAGAGAGCTTACTAACACCGATACTGGCTTCAGTTTCTGGACTAACTTAGGCCACAAACCAAAAAGTGAAGGCAGCAGCGACATCTCCAATGAATGAAAATACAGCTGACAGCAAGGAGCACATCAAAGGACATGGCTGCAAACTCCTGCACAGATCGAGCACCACCTGCTTTGTAAGAGCTACAACAACTCCACACAGCAAATTGTTGAGTCCTATGGCAAGTGTCCATCTTTCATGGCAGGGCAGAGAGGAATCCTGCCATCTCTAGTCTTTTCCCAGCCTCCCAGCCACATTGCAGGAATAGCTACATGAAGCTCCAGCCAACTAGTTCTTACACCTTGCACACTGCCAACCTCTGGCATTGGTTCAAACAAAGAGGAAACAGAGGTGAAATAATCAGTCTTCTAGGGACTCAAACTGTTTGTGCAGCTATGCAACTTCCTAGAAATACTCAGTGCTGAAACTATTGGAAGGGGTTTTTGCTGGAAAAAAAAATTACTCCAATCAAGATCATTTATGTCATTTCAATTGTGGCGAAACTATGAACTTCAGCAAAGTGGAAAAAAATGGACAAATCCCCCTTTTTATTTGGATACATTAATTCCCCATTTCATATCATTTGCAGTAATCACAAAGTCATCCCTGCCAGAAAATGAACTGTCATATTATAGTAAAGGTAGCATTTTGATTTCACTCCTTAAATCATCATCAGCAATTCTGATACACCTGATCAAGATGATTACAGAGCCTCCTCCCGGGAAGAGACTGACACAAGTAGTGACACATCAACAGTGACTATTACTAATGTGTCAGGCAACACTGTCTAACAGATAACAAAACGAAGAAGAATAATGTGCAAAATAATATTTTATGGCACCCTCTCAATTATCTTTTTTTTTTTAGTGATGAGTTAGTGTCTTTGTCATACACTGCAGGTCAGGCAACTGATGGTGTATGGTGGCAACTGGGTCTGGAGAGTGTGACTTGATGTTGGCACTGGAATCCTTCAGTAACTAATGAGAATTTAAGTCAACCTGCCATTATTTGCCAACCTATGAACAGTTTCCCTGCTTTTTGTCATTGGCAGAACATCTCTCATTAAAGATTGAAGATCATAATTTTTAGATTCTAAACCACCCAGCCACTGTAATTAACATTGCATGAGCCAAAAGTAATCAAGCATCACTTTAGACTGTTTTCTGGGTGGTTTTCTTATGTTGGGTTTGCAGGTTTTGGTTTTGTGGTTTTGGTGGGGTTTTTTGGTTTTTTGGTTGAGGTTTTTTAATAAGCTGTGCAAGCATGTCCAGGAAAGTGAGGAATTAGTATCTCTGCCTTGAATCAGTGAGGTGAAATGCAGCACCTGCCTGCTCAGGCATGTCAGTCTCAATTGCAGTTCCTGACCTTCCCTTTAGCTCCAGCTGCAATATGTGTCAAACTGCACAAATGGAGACAATAACCTCATGGAAATCAGATTTTGCAGGTCACCTCGCCAGGTCAGGGCAACACCCACATTAATGAAAGCAGAAAACCCTTTAATTTTTAAAGGAGTCTAAAATGTCAGAGTAAACATTTGAGCAAATAACACAAAGCACAGAAGATGAACCTGACAATGAGATGAGAAGGGATTTCAAGGAATAAGGTCCCCACAGAAGCAAGTTTCCCAAAAGGTTTGAAAAAGAATACTTTCTACAGGTAGGTAGGCAGGCTTGAAAGAATACTAATCCTCATCCTAGAAATGGCAAACAATAAGGTAGACAGAAACTTCCCATAGAAACCAAGTTCATCCAAAATACTTTCTGTCGATGAACTTAAAATACATTTTTCAAACCAGGTTTGACTAACTTGGACAACCCAAAGAGAAAATCCAGTGAACAAAGAGGGGCTGCAGCTAAGTGCAGAGGTACAAGCAACTTGCTCAATGCAGTCAGAGCCACAAAAAGAGAACTAAGGCAAGTCAAGGCAACACTGGGTGTGTATGCAAAGGATGGGCCCATGTACAGGAAACCAGGAGTCCTTACCACAAAAACAGGTCCTGAATGATGAACAGGCAATACCAGAGCCTGCAAGAGCAGCAACCTGGGTACACAAGGGGAGGAAGAAGATAGAGCGGGGCAGACCCAGCCACCAGTGCCACTGCCTTGACATGTGCCTGGCAGACACCTAGGAGCCTGCAGGACCCATGGCTCAGAGCACATTGCACAGGGCAAGCCGCAGACCATCAGACCTGCAGCTACTCCCGCCTGTTCCATGGCTTCTGTCAGCAGTGGGGATGCTGGAAGAGAGAAATGCATTTTGCCCAAAAGCAGTATGGACCAACATGAGTAAATTTACAGTGACATATTTCAGCATTTCCAAAATGCTATTTTGCCGGGATATCCGATTCACAGGAACTGTCAAAACATTTGGTAGCAGTCTGATGCAAACTGACACAAAATAGAATTAAAAAAAAAAAAAAAGTTGCTTTACAACATGGAGAATCTGCCTTTTGGCCAGCTCTAGCTGATAGCCCAGTGTCAGCTCAAAAAGCTAGGCATGTGTTACTGCCTTCTATTTTTCCCTTACTATATTGCACAGATGTAAGAACAAGGGGTAGCTTGCCTGTTAGAGTTTATCTGGCTAATCTGAATCAGTCCCCCATTTTCAATCAGCAGAATTAGCAGTCAATCAGTCAAGTTATTTTCTAACATCACTGTAGAAAATGCAAATGTTTCACATTTATTTTATAGTTTCACAGCAGCGAAGCTACCTTTTGAGATTTATGTCTTGCTTTCATGCTTTACAGCACTCCTTGAAACATTAGTAATATCATCTATGTAGGAGCAATAAAATGCCACGACCCTTTACCACATGCAATGCTGTCTGACACCAAATCACGCTTCTCATGTGAAATATAGACTGAAGAAAGAAGTGGTGTGAGGAGCAGGATCAAATTCATCTCAGTTATATCCATGCCAATGTATTACATTCCTAGCAGGCTAAACCAAGCGTTTCTTCTGAAAGATGCAAAAGCTTTGGATCTGAAACTAACCTGACACAGGGACCTGTGTCTATTTTTAACATTACATAGTCTCATACTTTCTAACTATGAATTGGGCTTTTTTTTTTAAATAATAATTTCTATCCTTTCTGTTCAGAGCCGTCTAAAAGAAGATTTAATAATGCTGTCGGAAATGTGTATAGGGGAAGAATAACAGACTGATCTTAATCCTACCATTAGTCAATGAAAAGATTCTAGATGAAAGACTGTAGATAACCTAATAGTCTTTTCAGTCTCTGTCTCCTATTCTCCGGATCTTGTGGGAGAATTAAATATGAATTACAGCCACAGTCTGGTGATATTTATTTTTCAGACACTGTTACAAAGAAACACTTACTTCAGCAGACTTTACTCCCATGGACTTCCGAGCACCAAGTTGCCCCAAGAAAAGACCTCCTCACTCAACCTAAGACACTTCATGCATTTTTGACAACAGTAAGAACACTTAACATGAACATAGCCTCTGACATGCTGTTGAAGAAAGGGAAAATTCTTTAGTGCAATTGAGAATTGAACTCAAAGTGTACTGAAACAAACAAGAATTAAACTGTCACTGAAGAATGACTTAGATGGGATCCATCCAAGGGGACAGAGAAAGCTGGCAGAAGTGCTCTCAGAGACGCTTTCCATCATTTATCAGCAGTCCTGGCTCACCAGGAGGTCCCAGTTGACTGAAAAGTGACAAACATGACACCCATCTACAAGGGCTGAAAGGAAGATCACAGAACTACAAGCCTGTCAGTCTCACCTCAGTGGCAGGGAGGGTCATGGAGCAGATCATCTTGAGTGCCATCACGCAGCATGCACAGGACAAACAGGTGATCAGGGCCAGTTAAGCATGGGTTTGTGAAAGGCAGGTCCTGCTGGACTAATCTGATCTCCTTCCATGGCAAGATGACTTAGTAGATGGGGGAAAGGCTGCAAATGCTGTCTACCTAGACACCACTTCCTACAGCATTCTCCTGGAGAAACTGACGGCTTATGGCTCAAATGTGTGCACTGTTCACTGGGTGAAAAACTGGCTGGATGGCTGAGTCCGCAGAGTAGTGGTGAACGGACTTAAATCCAGTTGGCAGCCACTCACAAGTGGTGTTCCCAGAGCTCAGTACAGGGGCCAGTTCTGTTTAATATCTTTACGAATGATCTGGACAAGTGTACCCTCACTAAGTTTGCAGACAACACCAAGCTGTCAGGGTGATGTCTGAATGTCATGACATACATGCTAATCTCCATCTTTCAGGTTGGACCAGCAGCAAAATATTTACCATGTTGGCCTCTTGAAGATTTCTGCTTGTTGCTATGCAGAATTGTAAGGCCTTTTGCTCTTAGGCTGTCCTTGACAGCTGTCAGATAGGAACCACCTCCTGCCAGTAAGGCTGTCCAAAAGGATATACTGGTCAAGGCATTTTGTCCTTAGCTCACACTGCTACTTACTGCCTAGTGCTATCCAGCTACTTGCACTTGTAAACCTCTCTTCATATACAAAAGTTAAATCACCTCTTCTTTAAACACAGAAGTCCAGGGGGACCAGAGATCAGCATGCCTCCAAACAAGTACATTTATGAAGACATACATTACTTCATTAACATCTAGGTTAAAACCTCCCTGTTATCTATAGCCAAAAGTCTCATCAAAACGGGACTCCAGCCTTCCAGGAATGGTGCCTTTCAAATGCAGAAATGAGACTATAATGCAGGAGTTCTGAAACACAAAAAATCCTGTCTGGAAGAGGTTCTGCTGTTCCCTAGATGTAGGGCTGATGAACAGGTCCAACATGTTGTCTGTGTTGTGAGTCCTTGGCTCTAGGGAGCTGTGTTTCAGTATTTAGCACAGTGCACAACTGCATATTCTCCACCAACCCAGAACACCTGACTAAAAGCCTGCCTTTCACACGTCCAGCTGCAAACACTCCCCGTCACATTGATCAAGTGACAATGAACAACTGCACCTGGGTTTCGATGGAGGCACACACGAGGTGGGCTATGTTGTACCCGTTAGGCACATATCTCACATGCAGCAGATAGAGGTTATTAGTGTTTAGGAAGAGATATACTGTCTGCCCAAGTAAGAGTAGCCCCTGTGATTACTACTAGGCAAGCTCCACAGCATGTTTTCCCCATGGAATAAGCTGTGTGCCTGGCCCCACATACTGCCTTACGGCTGAGCCTTTCTGCACACTGAGAAACTCACCCAAAAGTAAGCACTTCTAATGCTCAGGGTAAGGACTGACCATGAAGACTACTCCCATGCCTATCTATAAATTACATTGTGCCTGCTGTCTATGCAGCAAAGATTGAGATGATAGCCAGCATGCATTGCTTCATAGAGATCACCACTGACAGTGATCTATGCTTTAATAGCAAATTCCCCATGAGTGCTTAATAATACAGATTAAGCCCTAATAAATGTGTTTCCTGCAGGTTTAAATGACTATATGATCTATTAGACTTCTCTCATAATACACACCATTCTTCTTGGTAACCGTGGAAATTTCTAAAGAATTGGCAGCATCTGTGCCTGGAGTATTAAAGAAATCTGTTTTTCTTACTGGAGGAATTTTGTACAAATTAATTCCAGCCTTGGATATAAAATGCTAAATCTCATATTCACTGTGAATATCTATTAGGAATATTCAGAACAAATACATACAATCATTAGGAAAATTAAACTGTTAAATACTCCTCAAACATGGTAACGAATCATGTCAAGCTGCAGTTCCACATTTTATTTTCTAGATATCTGTTTCAGTTATACATTCACAGCACATACTACATGCTGTGTTATTCCTCCCAGTTCCAAATACTTTCATGTGTTGATCACTTAAAGGAAATTTTTAACATAAAGCTGCTTTTAGTCAGCATCTGTCAGAAACCAAAAGATTAATGAGTCTGGTGCTGAGTAGCAGGTCCCAGCTTCACAAAGCTCCGCTAATGTTTTGATCAGGCTGGAGCAAAAGGGTATTTAAGAATCTTTCTGACAGCCAGAGGAAGGGAAATTATCACTTTGCATGAAAAATCCAAATTCACTCAACTGGTAATGAAATTGCACTGAATATTGATTCAGGGCTCTAATAAGCTCAGAAGTTCAAAGCAAGCACTGGAAGGCAAATATTCCCTCCTCTTCCTTCAGACAATTCTGTAGTACTACCACAAGGTAGGATTTCACTTTGTTCTAAATATACAGGATTATAAAAGAGTCCTGCAAACTCTCTCCCTCCTCCCCTTTACCACCCCTCCTCTCCCATTTTTAAGCTGACAAATTTAACATCACTTCCAACCCAGAGCAGCACTTTAAACTGATTTACATCTAAACTAATAGGTTGCTGTCTCCTTTGCTTTTCAGAAATTATGCAATTGCCTTTTTTGGTGGGATTTTTTTTTTACTAAATCACAGTAATCTGAGATTGATGTCCAGCTAAGGCTCATCCTTCATTGCTCGCAACCATGCCAGAGACATTAATGACAATGTTAGGAGTCAGCTTTGCACAGAATTTCAGACACTACTGCACCAGAGGAGAGTTATTCATGACCAGTAGAAAGCGATCTCTTCATATTTTTGTTAATCACTCACCAAATTGTCTTTCCCCAGCAGATGGTGGGACACTAAGGCTACACTAAGAAAGGGAAGGAAAAAAGTCTTGTGGTGGGGGTTTTGCCTAATTAAGGAGTTGCACACATGACACAATGATCAGAAGAGGGTTTCTAGTGGTTTGCTTTCCAGGCTGTAACTCACAAGAGATGAGAGAGCAATGCCTCTATCTGCGCTGACACTGGAGACTTCTTGTTGGCAGCAAGGAGACTGCCCTTCCATCTGCTCAGACAACTGCAATTTTGTTGTCTGCAGCCTCACACTGTGAATGCAGGATAACACAAGAGGATCCCATGCACTCAAAAGTGAACTAATTACCTATTAGCAGTGCTGCCAGCAGGGAAGTGCATGGGGCTGTGGGTGTGAAGGTCAAGGCTGTCATCTTGGCAATGTTGGTGACTTGGCAAAGCACCTTCCTGTTTGATATTTTAATTATCTACCTGTAAAGTAGGCATGAAGTCCATTGCAAAGCACTGATGAAAACACTAGGTACCACACTGGAGTCTTCATTTGCAGTTAAGTGCCTCACTGAGCTAGGGCTGATTTCAGCTGCCTCCACCTTATGCAGCTAGTGCTCCTCTCCCCCACACTCTCCAGCACCCTCTTTTTGTCCCACTTCCATGCTCCATGAGGCTGTCTCCATCTATTATCCAATCAAAAAGTCAGTGTCTGGAAAAGTCTGGAAAAGACTAACTGGTGATTGAAGTGCACACTGAGACCTCCTCTGACCACACTGAATGTGTCTCAGAATGAAGCCTCAGAAATGACTTCTCAAAACATACCAGATAATTGACAGGCAATTTTAAGCTTTTGCCCCCATATCTTCCTTACTCTGGTGTAAAAGCTTCATGTGCTAACAACTGTCTCATTATTCTCTCTTACAAAGAAAAAAACCCTAAAGTTTTCCAAGGGAAAACAAGCTCTGTCCAATGCAGCCAGGTGTGACAAGGGCAGTATTTCAGCAGATTATCTGAGCATTGCTGACTGTTGTCAGAATGCCTTTATCTCCATTCTGCCTCCCTTTACCTTCTGCAGTAAAAAGTCTAATTGTTTTCAATTGGCAAAATACTAAAACCTGTGGTTCAATCTTTATGGGAGACTCATTACAGCTGTCATTGGATGGTTTTTGATCTTTAGGAAGAAGAGAAGAGAGCAGAAAATAATCTAGACTTACGTGCTTGTCACTGGAGCATCATTATTGCAAAAAGGAGGTCAGATTGCCTCTACTATACTCTTTGGTTGAAATTTGGAAAACAAAACCTCCACTATGTGTGAATAGATGCTCCTTCTTTTGTATTTTAAGGGACTGAACACATACACAAAAATGGATGCTCTTAACCTACATCTCTCTAACAATGTCCTTCATACACCTCAAGGTAATGGCCCTGACAGGTGACCACTTCCAATTTTCTTGTACCTGAACATCATATTGATCCCTTGCTGGTGTACAAGTGTAGATGTCTAGCCATATCTACACACACCTCAAAAAAGAAGGGAGAAGAGGTCACATGATAGAGCAGCATGAAGATTTCATTGGTATGCACTTGGAGAGTCATGTTATTGAGAGGCAGTGGAGATGAGTGGATTCTCAGGAAAACTTTAAAACTTGCAACACCCTCATGTATTCTGCATTTGCATCAGTGTTAGAAAGATGCATAAGTGATGCTTCACATCAATGCAGACAATCATCTCCCATGAACATTCTCTTGCATGCTCAAATTTACTAATACAGACTGACTGCTGTTGAGGGGCTGCTGGCACCAAGAAGGTGGAAGAAGGAAGCAGTAACTGGATAAACTGCTGCACTAGCACAGCTGGGAAATCTCAGCAACTGTGTAGTAGAGGGTCGGGGCTTGCAACCAGCAGGTGCATCTCAGAGTGCAGCTAAACTTTGTTCATGTGGATAAAAAGGGCTGTCTCTTCTCCTCCACCAACTTTTCATATGACAACCAATTTGATTCCAAAAGCACCCAAAACTCCATGACTAGCATACAGACCAGACCCTCTTAGGGAAAGTTTTGTTATTTGCTGCTAAGAGCTGCTCTGAGGTTCTTTGCAAAACATCCGTTTAAATTCTGTGTAGCTGTAGCAGGACTATTAGGTTTCATGGTCACTAAGCTCACTCATGTGTGCCTGGTAGGCATATAGGGTACTTTGCTGCCTGTGTGCAGAGCTGTGTGCTTTAACAAAGCAGTCAGCTGTATAGAAAAATCCAACTACTCCTTACTAGATTACAATCAGCAGAAAAATCAGCAGTAGGTGGTTAAAGATCCTCTGTCCCAAAGGATTTGAACTGGGGATTTGGTTTGGCCAATGTTTGTGAATCTGGGCTAGAGAGGGGGAATCACTTCCCCACTACAGCATCCTTAATGTGTGGGAAGTTCTAGAGCTGACATGCATGTCCCACCTCTGCTACCTTCTGTCCCCTCTTGGTAGTTACCACGTTTCACATCGCAGACTTCAAAGAGACTCTGGTGATGCAACGCAGTCACACTTTCAAATGCAGGAAGTGTCAGGTATGACCCTGGCTGCCCGCATCTCCCTCTCTGCACAGCATGACATAGCTCACAGACCAGCACACGGTTCCCAGTATGTCTATTGTTGCAAGCTACAGACCTTTGTGCATCAAGGATGTCACAGGATGGGGCAAGCAAGGAGAATAGACTGTTGATTTATGTCATAGGTTGTGCACTGAAACAAGATAGTAATTACTGTAGAAGACACACCAGAGACTGGGATAAAGGACTAAAAGGGACAATTGGGCTACTGTGACCCATTGCCTGCTGCTACCAGTACCCTGTCACATCTCTTCATCTGAACAATCTCTGTCTTAAGAGTAATTGGACTCTGGGAGGGCTGAGACATTTTGGGGTGTAGTAGCCCAAATACAGCAACACTGCAAAGCACTGCCATGGCAAATTAATATCTATGGATGTGCCTTGTACCTGGTAAACAGCAAGGCACACAGCACGCCGTCAACTACATATACTCTCTCCATATAGAGCAATAGTCATTGGGAAAATATACTTGTGAAATCCCTGGATACAGCGTGAATATCAGGGTGAAAATGAGAGGGAAGCACTACAAAACCAGGCAGAAAGCATCCCCCTACATGTCTGTTAATACAGGAAAAAATTACCTTCCTGCAAGGACTATCACAGGTTAGACCCTACACGCACCTCAGAAAATGACTGCATCTTTGAGAGTCACGTGTTGTCTGGACCAACACAGACCTCACTTTGTAATGTCTGCTTTACTCTTTCTCTCAGCCTAATTAGCTTCAGGATCCAGCCTCCAGCTTGTACTTCACAATCAGCAACTTCCAATCTAAGTATCTTAGTAAACATCATAGTACATGGAGCTTAGAGGAGGAAAAGGGACATATGGACAGAGCCCAGGAACCAAATAATCCTGAAACAGTTTCAGCTCGGATTCATTTTCAGATTTTCCTTTACAATGTCACATCTACTGTACATTAATGAGGAGTGGAGGAATCAATTTATAAAAGGTTCAGCACATGGATTAACTGCCCCTGATGACAGGCAGCATCTGGCATTTAAAGAACAGCAGCTCTACCTACCAATTTGTAAAGCCCTGATTGAAAGGATATTACCTGAAACAAAAACTAAGCCATGGTTTAACAGTTGGGCAAAGACGGCAGAGTTGTATGTCATTGCCATAGCAGGGGTTTTAATTTTATCTTCTCAAGCACTTCATTCTTTGTTACTGCCTTGCTTGAGACAACCACTTTCCTGTTTGTCCATCTGCAATTTTGCAGAGAAAGAAAAATGATCAGCAGCTTTTCTTTCATCACATACTTCGCATGAAACTAACTTCTCCGAATCCTCCTAGCACATACAATGCCCATGCTGCTGCAAGATAAAATGTGTCACTGCTCCATCTGCTCCTCATTTGCTGATGAGTCTGTATGGCAACATGCTGCTGAACAGAACATTGCGAAAAAGAAGAAACTCTGCAGCCCAACAGATCTGGCTTTGGCAGGGCTACGGCCAGGTCTCATTAATCATTTTCCTGTGTTGCTTACAGTACCTGGTGGAACACTAGGACTGCTTCCCCAGTTCAGTGTTTCATGGTACCATCATACTCTGGTTAGGCAACTCTTCATTTGGTGCAGAATAGAGAACCAGAGGCAGCAACGCTAAATGATTCCTTGTTTCAGTACTGTTCTGATATTCACAGGCAACAGCCCTTAGTTTTGAGGAAGGAATGATGACAATCCAGGTGCAGAATGTACCTGGGTACATTCAGAAAATGACTCCATGTCAAAGCTATATCAGAAGATGCTGAAATCATTAGACACACAGTACCGAGGCACTGCCAGCCCTTTTGGATTCCTGCCCAGGCCTGCTTACCAAGGGGGAGCCTGACTCCATGTTTTGGAGAAAAAACTGCCCTCATCATCAGCCATGGGGCAAAATTCAGAGGAACACGGCAAGAGAAGTACAACCTCTGGCCACTTCAGTGGAGGCTTCCCACCATGCAGATTGTGAAAGAGACCGGATGGTTCCAGCACTGTTCTAGCAACAGCCAGGGGAACCTCCTGGGTACCAGCTCAGCCCCTGAGGAGAAATGCCTGCTTTCCCCTGGGCTCACCCTGCTGGGGCTGATTCACTGATGGAGGTAGGTAAACCCAGAGAAGATGGGGTGCCCCATCATCTCTCAGTCAGGTATACAGGGCCCATTCACATCACCTGGAACGTGAAACATCCCCCATCACCAGAAGTAGCCCCCATTGAAATCAGCCCCATCAATGTCCACTTAGAATGACCCCTGCATTTCCCCCCAGTTCCCCTGCTCAGCACCAGAGAGATGCAGGCTCCTCCTCCCCACCCAGCAGTCCTCTGACTCCATCCTCGTTGGTCTCACCTCAGAGCCCCTCATCCTCACAGCCCCACCACCCCTGAGTGTCCTGAGATGTCTGAACCTCCAGAGCCCTTCCTCAGACCCAAGAGCATCAGAAAATCTCCTCCTCAGAAGGCAGACTGGAGAAGCAAAGTAAGTTTTTCCATTCAGATCAGTCAAGTCTGACTAAGTCCCCAGCCAGCAGCACCTGAGTCCAGACTGCCCCATTACCTAGGGCCTGGGGTAGCCTCTGGTATTCCAAAAGCTCTTACCTGGTTTTCCCCACAGAGGCAGCAATGCACCCAGGACAGTGTCCTCTTCATAGCAAATTCACTGGAAGCCACAGATTTGAAACAAAGTCTCCTAATGGCCATGCCTGTTTAAGCATAATTTTCTGACGTAGAAACAAAAAAGTCAGACTCTAAACCATAAATGTTGTTCTATTTTTCAAAATAATTGAGGGGAGGAAATGATGATTATTTGCATTTCATTTTCATTTTTCAAACCAGCTGCAATCAAAGAAACGCCTGATCTCCACTGAATTACAATCTGCCTTTGAACTCTTAATGCACAGCTCTTTCCTGCACTTTACATAATGTTGTTACAGTACCTGCCCAGTCACAAAGGATACACATACAGACAGATACAAGAAAAGCAAAGAATATGAAAGTGAGGTGATAAGATTTTCAAGGCAGAAACATGTTTTTCTACTTAATCATTGCCTAAGGATAACACTATTTGAAGCACAAAGACATGCAGCTCCTCATGTTTGATGAAAAGGTTACTAAAAAAGAAGACAAGAAGAAATTATGACATTTCCCCCCACTCTTTCTCATTTAAGTCAGAGGAGAAACCAAACATGCCTAAAGGGGAAGCAAGGCAGCTGCCATAAGATACTTTCTGAAATTCAAGTTTTTGCTGAACAGCTATAGAGTGAAGTCACAGCCAGGTTGAAGTTGGTAACACAGGATCCTTAAATTTAAAAAGTCAGGTTTCTAAGACACTTGGTAAAGAAGAGCTGCAAAGAGGAACTGTTAAAGAGAAGCTATCACAGTATGCTACAATTTCATTACAAACCTGATGATCTGACAAACATAAACATCCCTCACCAATAGAGAGGTGTGAGTAACTGATCTTTTGAGATCTGTGGTTCAGCTGGGGAGAGAAAAAATACTTGAGGTAGACATAAAGCAATTTATTAAATATGTATATTCACATTTATAAAAACATGAAGGGGGCCTATAGGGATGCTGGGGAGGGACTCTTTGTTAGGGACTGTAATGATAGGACAAGGGGTAATGGGTTCAAACTCACACAAGGGAAGTTTAGATTGGATATTGAGGAAGAAATTCTTTACTGTAAGGGTGGTGAGGCACTGGAATGGGTTGCCCAAGGAAGTTGTGAATGCTCCATCA
>JANRGW010006197.1:14104-40843 GCA_024733675.1 Psilopsiagon aymara
GGAACTGGATGATCTTAAGGTCCTTTCCAACCCTAACTATTCTATGATTCTATACTCTGTAGGTTAAGGGCAGTAATTTTGGTTTGCAACGTTTTGGTCCCCAGCAAAATGAGACAGCAGCTTCTGAATGATTCCCAACATTGCAGCTGTAAGAAACCTGTATGCTGGACACCTAAGAAGTTTGAAAACCAGTGGAATCATCCAGAGAACTTTAAATCATAACTCCTATCTGTCTAGGCTCCTTATTAATCATAGGATGATAAAATCACAGAATGGTTTTCATTGGAAGGGGTCTTAAAGAGTAGTTCCAGTCCCCTTGCCATGGGCAGGGTATCCTTCCACTAGACCTGGTTGCCTAAAGCTGAATCTAACCTGGCCTTGAACACTGCCAGGATAAAAATAAATCAAAATAAGCAAATTCCAAGTAAACATAAAAAAAAGATTCTTTGTTTATGATGGTAAATATCTCCATGAATAAGACCTGGCTGAACTGATCTAACAGTAATCACGTTATTCCAACCAGAGAGGAATTCAGGTGTCCCAATAACTACCTCATTTAACTCTATGTCAGAATAATTTTCCAGTTAAACTATTGATTAAAAATGAAAATAAAAAGTAGTAAATTAAACAGTGCATGTTCTGTCAAAAAGAAAAAAAAGCAACAACCAAAACTAAAACAAAACGCCGCCTGTTATACTTTTCTGTGCCTTGAAAAACAGATGTTGATTGACATCTGGATACAAAACTACTTCCTGTCAACCCAGTTTTATTGAGGACAGTACTGGCAGATTAAATAAGTAAATAAAAGTAACAAATTATTTATTTTTTTTTAATCAAAGATAACTATATTATGAACCAAGCATTATAAGGCAATAGAAATAAGTGGCTTTTGTAAGCCACAATAATGGAGTTTTAACTGTTTATGGATACACATCATAACCATATTATCTATTCTACAACATTTTCCCCATATGTTTTGAATGCCTCTTTAGACTGAGACTATCTAAGTCACTATGTGACTAGCTAAGTACTTATCATGGCAACATATACTTTAACTCTTCCATTTTGTGGCAAACAATTTTCCCTCTTCCATAGATCAAAAAATAGGGTAAAGCTCAAAGGACAAGAGCACTGCTACAGAGTTTATAATCTCACAGAAAAATCGCACCTCTCAGCCCTTTATGTCACTCAGTAAAACACCCAAACCTTTATGTATATTTATATATTTTTATATATATATATAAAATAAATATATATAAATTATATATCTTTGTATATGAGATATATAAGAGATTACTCTCTTCAGCAGGGAAGGGAAACTTGAAAAAAACAGACATATTTAAACTAATAATGTGAACATACCTAGGGTTAATCCCATGTGATTAGGCTGTTGTTGTGGGTCTTCACTAATTTGGTATTCTTTCTTTCCTTTTTTTTTTTTTTTCATTATATCATAATTCTTTCCTTGTTTCAGGGACTGCCAAAACAATCAGTGCTGGAAGATCAACTTCATGTGGGTATTTTGACTCTGAATGTTCCAGCTTCAACTTCACACTGCTTATTGCTCACTCTCAAGGAAGAAAAAAAGAAGCAAATCCTTACTTTTTAATCTTTCAGAAGTGCAGTCATTTGTTGTTTACTTGCTTCCTTTAAGTTTGACAACGAGAGAGAGCTCCAGTATTTTCTCTAGAATTTTTAAAAACCTATTTTTCTCATTATATTCCCTATTAAGGTTTAACAAGATCATTCCATACATGGACTGTAAGAAGAAAGAAAAGGTGCAAAACAAATTATTTATGAGTGCACAGGGACTGTATCTTCTCAGAGATGCCTGCCAGATTACAATTTAGGAAAAGCAAAAAACCAGTCTGAATCTAGAAGTTAAAATTCCACCTGCAAATTTAGTTTTCCCTAGTTAATATGAAAAAGAAATTTACACTGGTTAATTATAAATATACTGGAATAAAAAGACTGTGCATAGATTGCAGCTGTGAGATCTATTTACAGAACACATCAGGGGTTGGTGTGATCGCGTACCTTAACAAACACATCATGTAACTTCACATGCTGCTGACAACCACAGTGTCAGCAGACAAATTAACTGAAAATATTCTGACAAAACATTTCTGCATTTTAAATATTTCCCAGAAAACAGCTTTATTTCAACAAAACACTTTTCTGTCAATAAAATTTCCCTGGGAAAAAAGAATATGGCCACAAAGCAGCCTTTTTCTGTTAGTTTGGTCATACCTGTGTCCTCTGCACTGCTGGCTGCAAGGCTTATAAGCCAGTACGCCAAAGCACATAGATCAGAGCTAAGTACTGATATTCTCAGAAAATTTCTATATCACTAAATAAAATAGGGATACTGACCAAGTTCAAGCCTTAATCTCTTTGCTGCTTATCTGTGAGCTCACTCTGATATTGTTTAGGGCTCCTCTGCTACTTCCATACCATTTCTCTGAAGGGAGCTTACATTAAAGAAAACTGACTGAGGCATTTGAGCTGCTCTGGCACAGCAACACAGCTACAGCATGAGTTCTCTAAAGTAGCCAGTGTCTACCTTATCACCTTATATTCATCACTGTGACAACTGCAAAAGTCAACAAGAGGTAAAAAGGATTTGATTAATCCAGGACAAAAAGAAATCTCTCTTCAGAGCACTGAAAAACTCTTTTGGCTATATGCATAATACTAAGTGAAGTGGACTCAGGCACAACCCTATGATAATGAGGGCAAACTGATGACAAAGACAGGTTTTATACAGCTACTCTCTTTCCTCTCTGACCCCACAAGATGGTCTCATTCCTACAGTCCTAGGCACAGGCTATGCCCTGAACCAAATCCAGACTTTGTGCCAACAGTGGTTTCACTCTAGTTATGTAAACTTAACACAATTTCTGAGCAGTTCCATATCTCACATCTTCTTAAAGCCCTTCCTCTATCCAAGTATTTAAGCATACGCAAAAAAAAAAAAAAAAAAAAAAAAAGCTTTAATTCCTTACAATAAAGAACATATTCAAGAATTCTGCTGAGTAACAGCCTAAATCCCTAAAGACCTTGTTAGTTGTTCATCTGGAAATCACTCCCTTCCCTGCAGTCACATCTGAGGTTGCAGCTGTTAGCACTGACGCTCAGCTGCCTGCAGTTGGCAGCAGAGGTTTCTCAGCTGTGAGCCTTCTGCCAAATAACCATTAGAACTGGAAGGGGTTGTTGGACTTACTGTCATTCTAAGCAATCAGAAGCTCAGCAAAATGCAATGTGTGTGTATGCGCATGTGTGCATGCACGTACGTATGGGATCTTTCTTGTTCCATGGATCTGTAGCCTGTATTAGGTCAGATGTGCTTTTGTGAGTAACAATAAATTCTGCCTTTTTGCTAGCATACAAAGATATTGATCTTTTTTGACAAACCTACTGTCCACTTAAGGCAATAGAAAATTACCTATTCATTTAAATAGCTCTATCCTGTTAACTATGCAGTTCTCCAGATTATTTTAATCACAGTTACTATATTAGACAGTAAGCTCCAGATTTTGTATTTTGATTCATTTCTCATGAAATCATATTTTAGAAACTGCATTTTGAATTGCTGCTCTATTCATCCACTGAATTTTGAAAATTAAAATAAAGTTAACCAATCGTGTTATTCTCAGTCAGTTCTCCTGATTATACTGCTATTTACAGTGCATAACAAACTGCATATTCATTCCACTCTTGCTGGCCAGCTGGTGGAATTGCTAAATACCATTATTCCAGACAAGATGGAGCACCACATTAATCCAAATATTCAGGCAGCTTTGGCCTGGTAGAGGCTAAAAATCAAAACCATGTTAGCAACGAGAAAGTTGTTATGCATAAATTCTGCAAGTGATGCTTTACTGAAAAGGATGACCACATAATTTGAAACAAATTTCCTACTGTAATTAGAAACATAATATTTTTAAAGAGATTTCCATTTAAAATGCATCTACCTAAAGTCCTGGAGACCTACTAGAATAATTTCAGCTTTATTTAGAGCCCTCACCATTCTAGTCTTTGTGCAAATGACCCTGCATGCAAAACTTTTTACTTGATTCTACAATAGTTTCCTGCATATGAATAATATTCCCTTATAAACAGCCCTGTGCTACTTTAGGCTTCTCAGTTTCCTTCTTTCCCCTCTTTGTTCTTCTCACTTTGGTCTTGTCAGCATCACATTCCAATCTTCTGGTTTTGAAAGACTGGAATTGCCTCTGGCCTCATTTAAGTTGAGGGTTTGTACTGAAGATAAAGTCACTTAACTGGAGAGTTAAGGAAAACAGGAAGGTCTCCTACACATACAGGAATCTAGGGCTAAGGCAGCACCATAATAATGGAGTTCCATTCAAGTCTGGAAAACTGTGTAGCAGCAAGGTATTCACTTGCATTAACCGTGGAAGATTTGGAAGACACATGCAAACACCAAAATACACACTGTCCTGCCCATGATGTACTATGATTGTAGGATAAGGTATGTTATACATATTGCATACACTTTTCCTGCTCTTTCAACTTCCCATGACCATCTATTGTGGACTGTGGACCAGTCACATGACACAGTGTTGACCAGACCTCTGATCTGACTAGGTATGTGCTGTTCTTATACATTATTACAACTGAATAAAAACAACCAACCGAATCTGTAGACATGATGATAGTTTTTACCAATGTTATTTGAGAAGCAATGACTGTGCTATTGAATGTTGCAAATGTCAGTATTATAATACAAGGTGAAAAAAATGATGCTGTGTCTTCACAGACAACTCTGTTGTTACCCAGTCCTAACACAAATCTGACACAAATTCAGAAACTTCCTATTTCTTTCATTATAGAGGACTTTATAAGGAAATTGTACTCCATTAAGCCTTGACTGTTCTACTGACTATCATTGCTTCTGCTGTCACAAACTGAGTGCTCTTAATCCTCTTTGTGGAAACAAGACCCCTCATGCATTTAGAGAAATTGAATTTGATGGTCTTGAGTCTATTCAACAGTTTTGTGCCTTTCTTCAGCTATATGGATTTAAAATTAAATACAGTCTCTCAGTCAACTAAGAGTTTATCTGTTTCAGTGACAAAGGCCATTCAGCTTAGTGAACAACAGGGCACTTCTGGTATGCAAAAGTATCCAAAGTGTTTTCATCCTGGATTACTGAAAGTGCAGCAACCACCTCTGACCTTCATGTAACCATGGAAGAAGTTCCTACTGTTCTTCAGTCTTATCATCTGCAGCAGGTGCTACATGAAATAAAGTGAAAACTATATATGTATTCAAGCTTCTGATGACAGTTCTGACATTCAGGGTAAATAAATTACTTGGAACTTTATTCACATTCAAGACAATAATTTTAAATATTAAATAGCTATAGGACAGAATTCATTGCAAAATTCCCATTTTCTTCCCCAATAGCTGTTGATTTTATTTTGTTTTATTGGTGAATACTGAAAATTTACTGTATTTTGATGGTTCTCAGTGCAAATATGCCATAATCTAATGGCAGAATTAATTTTTTCCCATATTTCCACTTCTTGTGTATCTGCAACATACAAATGCATGAGAATCCAGTTTATAAGCATCCAAGAAATCCATGGGCTGAGAAAAGAACAAAGGAGGTTCCTCTGCCTGGCTGGGATACACAAGAGCACAGTCTAGCTATAATAAGGTTGAATCTTATTACTAATATAGTTTCATTTATAATCCCATAAAACAAGATAGGTAAATATGTTCTTTTCTAATTAGGTAAGATAATGTTGCATCAGAGATGCGCAAAAATCTGAATAAATACACTAAGCCTCTAGCAAAGATAAAGATACTTATGTGTTATGTGATTACTTTAAATATCTGTATAATCAAATACATACTCATTCTTTTTAATGTATTTTGTTCTCCAGTAAAATATGTTGCTTTCAGATGATCTTCTGGAGTAGGAAAGGAATGAATGCCTTCCTCCTATTTCCACCAAGAGACATAATAGCATATCATCTGTATAGTAAAATGTTTTTCTGTAACAGTACAAGCTTAGATTTCACAGTCTTGAAACCTTGCAAAGTCGTGTATGTATGCTAGGATCATATTTTTTATTATTTTTTTGTTTATTTATTTTCATTAACTAGGACTTTGAAACATGCTTGATTAACTGAGGTTCAGGACCCAAACACAACTGAATTTATCTATCCTAGGTGCTGAAATCCAAATATCTAATGAAGTAATCAAAATGTATTAATACTGCAGAAAGAAAACACACTTTCCAGACCAGAACCTCGGCCTTTCTAATTGTTCCAGGCTTTTGTATTCAGCCTGATGTAAATAACTTCTTTTACGGAAAGTTATCACTTGAAGAATCCTGAATGGTAGGGAAAATGTGAGGTCAGCCCAGCTCAGTTAGTTGACATCGCAAGAGGGAAGGACAGTCTCTGCACTCATGTGAACATTTTGAGGCACTAATACTAGCAGAACATCTCTGAAACAAAGTGAAGAAGCAGCCTTCAATATAATCTACCTTGCCATCTTCTGAATGAAAACCAGAACGCTTTTCTGCTGAACTGTGATCTGAGGCATGTTGCAAGATGAGGAAAAGCAGGTCTCAAAATAAGGAAAACAGGTATTTTTTCCATTGCGAAGATTATACTTAAGTTTCCTACCCATCATTCTGTACCTTTTTCCTATCAGTATGGTCGTAGTATTTTTCAGGGAAGTGAGGCCCATGTCTGTAAGTGAAGTCCATGCAGCCACTTGTGCCTTATAGGTCTATGCTCACCTCATTGAAAGTCAAATAGTAACTGGAATGCATAATGCAGAATACAGACTTGACTGCTATGCAAACTAAGCTACAGTCCTGGACCATCATGATTCAGAAGGTGGTATGACACTGAATAGGCTTTAGTTCAAGACTTCTTGAAAAGTGAAGTAGGAACTAATTCATATTGTCTGAGAAGACCATGGCTTGAATTTTCTTAACAAGTATGCTCAAGTCATCAGTCACTTGGTTAATTGCAGCTCGAATCACCAGACTGACTGAAGTGCAGAAAATAACTCCTTTCACAGCCTGTGCTAGATCACATTATTTGTGGTACAGGCAATGTTCATCTTGATTGTGCAGAGTGTGACAGCTGCATGGATGGGTTTACAACGTCACTTCCAAGTATTGTCATCTTCACATATACATTGTAATATCTGACAGATTAATACTAGGAAATAGTCTGTAACTGGAAGAATAACCAAAACTGGAACAAATTACCTTGAACAGGTTTAGAGACCTCCATCATGACAGGTGTATAAAAGCAGATCAGGCAGATGTCTGTCACAAGTGATTGCTTTTGCCTTGAAGGGGCTTCAGCACATCTTCTACGAACTGTATTTTTAGGATTCTAAAATATTGTTAAAACTCCCAAATGCAGGAGCATGAAAACAAAAACACAGGATGCAAAATGCCTGACTTTCAGTCAGCAATACACAAAGACGTCTCAGAGAAATATGACAACATTTTCTTTATGTCATGTGAACAGTAAATTCTATTTTATTAAAAGCTCATAAGTATTTTTTTTTTTTTTTTTTTCTGGTGAAAACCAGAAACTTCCCCCCAAAATAAAATCTCCAATAGTTTTTCTGATGTAATTTATTGAATTATGCATGAGTATCAGCAGTTGAAATACCTTAATGATATCCAGCTTCAGCTAAGGATACAGATAAACCTCCAGATTTTTCGGCATAGATCATGATGACCAGGGTTATTAGCTAAAATTACCCTGAATTACCTGTCTTAATATTGTGTTTTCACCATCCAGCTTACTCCCTGCTTTATACAAGTAGCTAGGAAAATAATTTTTTTATTTCGAGACCCAACCCAGATGAAGCAGAGCAGTATAGTAGGACTCTGGTCAGAATTCCTTTGGTTATAATTGTCACTTCTCATCTCTTTATCATGAGTCTGAAGGCTTCTTGAAAGAGCCAAGCAAAAGCAAGGAGAAATTTTCTTAAAGAAGCATGTGTCAATCCCTCAAAATACAGTGTTGTTCATACAATATACTGCTCTTTACTGAGAGGGAAATGATCTTCGTAAACACTGACGTAAATCAAAGCAAAGAGACATTCAGGAAATAAATAGGATATAACTGGTAAGAATACAGATGTTTATCTTAATAGTTTTCACTGACACCAGTTAAAGAAAGCTTTTGAAGAAGTTCCAGTTGGAGGTTGGATAATCAATGAGGCGGCTGACCACTGTTTCAGTCATCTGGGATTAGAGTTCTTCTAGCAATACAGGTTTCATGTATGAAATAAAATTGATGAAATTGTCTGAATTCTGAAACATGAGCTCTGAAAATGAGTACTCTTCAGCTACTTGCTCAAACCAAATAATGAGTTCTCTTGTACTAATGATCAAATCAAATCCCTGGATAGTAAATTCTGCCTGTCAAACTCCAATGAAATTTAAATCAGACATCTGAGTGTTGCAGATTACATCTACATAAAATATCAAAGCCGATAGTTCACCAGAAAAATAGCAAAGGAAATCACAACAAGCAGAACTAAAAAGATTGAGAGTTTCATGCCTGAATATGTGGAAACATAAAAGGTGCCACTACATAACTCAAAGAATATGTTGCATAGTTACTATTTCTGTGCAGCTTTTTGCTGCTGCTCTAAGCAATTTCATTTTTCTTGCTCTTGGTCTTTAATTTTCCTTGTTCTTGGTCAACTCTTGACAGGAAAGTAGACAAGCGTATTAAAGAGGTGACAAAATTCTTGCAGGAGAGCATCTGGGATGGTTCCTGTTTTTCTGGTGCTCATGAACAGGATGAGAGTTTTGGCAGTGAAAAGCATTTGAACCTTCTAGACCACTACACAGTGAAAAGATTGAATAGAAACCACGTAGGCTGCTTTTTTTTCTTTACCTTCTATTCCCACTTAATCCTACTCCACAAACCTGTTGAGAAGTTCAGATTGTCTGGCAGTCTGGTGGAATGTGGTTAATAACAGTAAGAGGCAAAAATAGGTTGGTTGTGACTCAGGTACATTGCAAATGACTGATATGATTTTCTTCTAATTCTAATCCCTATTGTCAAAATCTGACTGTTTCCCTGTATAAATATTTTTTAAGAGAGGTTTGATAGCCTTTAAACAGTTTGAGCTGGTACATAGTATAGTTTGGCAGACAATCATTTTTCCGGTCTCTCTGCATCAAAGTATACTATGTGTGTTAGCCTTTTATTTAAGTTTTTCTTCTTTCCACAAGAAAAGAAATAGTCACTTTAATTCCCAAATACTTTTAAAAAATTCCTGCTAATAAAAGCACACTAGCAGAAAAGTTAACCCCTCTCTATCCTCTGATTTTTGTCATTTTTAATTCAAGTACTAAAAATGTGAAATATCTCACGAAAAGCCATTTTCTCAAATGACCTCTTCAAAACCTTGGTATTATTTCTATTAATCTGATAGACCTCTTCAAAGGTCTTGCTTTCTTAGCAAAACCATAACATTAGTTGTGAATTGTTCATTAACCTTCCTGCCTCCCACCAAAATATTCATTCTCTATTACATACCTTCTTCCCTTTTTCTGGCCTGTGTATTTCCAGTAACCCATAGATGCTGCCTGACTACAGTAGCGATAAAACTGAAATATACAGCTAAGTAACTAAGAAGCCAGGTATCTGCAGCCCTTCCAACCCAAAGGTCTGTACAGAAAGTAACAGCAGTGTCACAAACTATGAACACACAAAGAAAGAAATAACCAGATTAACATGTGGCAAATTGGACACAGTGTGCAAAAGCACATTTAGTATCAGGATAAAGTTTTCTGAAAAAAAGAATAAAGAATATGCGATGGATAACAACTAGAAGGGCATAAGATAAATGTTTAAGAAACCGTAAAATGAACTTTAAAAAAAGGGCCTATGACTTGTGCTTCCTTCTTCACAATGGCATGCCACTGACTTGTGGAAAATGGAGGGGCACCCTACTCAAGGAAAGTAATAGCGCCAGTTACAGTAAATGCAAATGACAGTGACACCACCACTTCTGTATAGCTTTAAATTAATGAGTCTGAATATTCTAGGCTCTCCCACAACATGAGAATAATTTGAACTGTCATAACCTAATAAAAAATAACTTTAGACCTTTCAAAGTTCTTTAAAAGCCAGTCAGTTCTCTTTCTCCTTTCAAAAATACTCTTTCTCCCAGTGAGGAGGCATTGCTGAAATAAACACAGAATAGAAAAGCATCGGTATGCCAATCAGCCAGCAAGGAGCAGCAAATACAAGTTCTAAATACTCCAGCAGTCATTTAACTGTAATTCTCAGTGCCATTGTATATTTTTCAGTGTAAATTATGCTATCAAAAAATGTGTAGAGTGCACCTGAGGTACTGGAAATGTCATTAGCTTGTGATTTGTTTAGATAACATGCTAGTTTCAGTATGGTGCCACTTCTCTTTGGATCAAATGGAGAAGAACACTTAAAATGCTTTCACCTCATACCTAATATATAGAAAATACACCCATAGGGAAAACAAGCAGTATAGAAGTGGAACTACAGGAAGCAGTGAGACATGTTTATAAGGGAAATGATCCATATGAACACTGTGTCGAATTATTTTTCATACTACCTAATCTGAGGGGAGTTTGAATTATTCCCAAGTGACATACTCAGGTGATACTCAGAGCACAGATCCAACACAGAATTACTTTCTTCTGGGTGACACATTTTTTTTAAAGGGCAAATCCTATCTCTCCTGTGGAAAGCAGTTTACATATTAACAGACTTTTGTATCCCATCTTGCAGGGTGCCACACATCTCGAGCTCAGTGGGCCAGTAAAGTTATCATCCCATAGTCAACTTGATAGGAAAATACTATGCTAACCTATGCATCTGTTGTGCAGAGGAATAAGGAGACATTTTTTAGAACCATTTTGGTGTCTCTATTACAATCAGAGAAATACTGCTGAAATCTGTCTTGCAAAAAGACCATCTCCAAGTTAAAGTCCATTTCTTCATTCAGACAGAAGGCAGAAAAAAGGAATAGGGGGAAAAACATGAATCAAAATAAAGAAGGCAAGTTCAAGCACAGAATAAAAAAACTGGAAACTAGGGAAGGGAGGGGGACAGAGAAAATCTATCATGTCTTTGGTGAAGTATACCAAAATCTTGGCAGAATCTGTAATCAAGTAAGAAGAAATGTAAAGAAAAAAAAATGCTAGTCATCACTGGTTTAAATGTGAAACAGAACCACTGAATAAATGCATAAAGCTCTGATTTGGAAACAAGAAACAGAAAGAGAATTAAGTGAAATCAGAAGGGTTTCAGAATAGGTGAAAGGAAGGAAATTAGTTAAGTAAAATAAACGATGCATTCTATTTATCTTCATAGCCCTACACACCTGGAACCTGGGGGTGCTTAAGGCACATATCTGCAGACAGATGTGTTCTACTGAAACTTCAACACCTCCTACAGGGAGAATAGTACCAACCTGGAAGGACTAACTTGACTGGAATAATTTGAATTACCTCTTCACAAAGATATGCCTAACAATTTATTTGGTTTTTTGGTAGTTTTAAAAACTACTGACATTTATCATCAGAAGCAATTTTGATCAAAGATGGTACTAGGGGAACCTAGCAGTGGGAGATGTGGTACTCTTACTAAAATCAGACCAACAGACATTCCCTCAGTGTCCACCCCAAGGACCACAACTGCTTGCCACCTAACTGAAATGGAGTTTTAAGCAAAGACAGTTACTATATGCCATTTGTCCACTTCCACTCTTACCCTATTTTATCTTCCTTACTTTCTTTTTCAGTGGAACCATAGAATCATAGAATCATTTAGCCTGAAAAAGACCTTTAAGATCATCAAGTCCAACCGTTACCCTAGCACTGCCAAGTCCAGGCTTTTCACTAAGTGCTTGTATGCAGTACAACTCAAATATTTCAACTTATGAACTCGGTGTATGTTATACATCCTTTCATGTATCTACTACACAAGGATGCAACTGATTACAGTCCCTTAGCATTTTATCTTAGTGCTTAATTAGCATAGCTTGTATACCTGCACCCTCTTTTCAACTTTCATGCCCATAATTCAATCATTAGTTTGTGCAATTGGTTACACTCAGCAATTGTCAAACTACATTCTCATTGAAATGCATAACCCAAGGTGGGGTTTCCTTATCCTTCTTTAACTTATAGGGAAAACAAACATGAGGAGTCAGTAGAAGGTGGACATTTTGTTTCTGAAATTTTAGTTGTGTTTCTGATAAAAGTGTGAGAGATAGCGGATTCAGACTGCTGAACAGAAGGTCTCATCTGTGGCGCAGATAATGAACACCTGATATTCAGAGGTTCATGCTCTGCATTGCTTAATTTTTCTCTCTTGCTCTTATTGCCTCCCACTATTTTTACCATGCTTGCATACAGAAGCAGTAATCAGTCCTTAAAAGCTATGAAGTACAGATGGAACTGAATTTGTCTCCTGCATTTTAGGAAAGAGCTGAATCTGCTCTTAAGCTAGACAAAAGTGCGTGGCTCCAGTCTTAGCTTTTACTTTCAGGTTTAAAGGGCAGTGGAGAAGATTCAAAACAAAATACTGAAAATGCTCTGTGAAATTTTTATTGAGCAGAACAAAAAATGGCTGCAAATAATAGTTCAAACAGTCCTATAATAGTTCAGAACAGGTTTAAGAAATATAACTATTTCACATGCATCAGGAAAAAAATTAATTGCCTTAGTGCATGAATTCATGACCACCTTTGCAAAGGAGTCAGGTGCCCAAAGGCAGATTTCAACAGAATTTAGGGATGACCTTTGTTACATCGTTAGCCATATAAAACTACCTTTTATGAGCGAAGTGTTCTGGTTCTCAGACACTCCCAGGGAACAATTCATCCCATTACTATCTTAGAAAGGGATGAACTTGAGTTCTGGAGCGCCACACCCTCTCTTCTTTGGCTACAAAGGAATAGATGGCTACCTTAGTTAATAGTCTTCCAGATGAGCACAGTAGGTTGAGATGATTACTGTTCCATAACTAAATGTATGGCTCCAGGTTCCTGAAATTTCTATACTTGCCCAAGTGCTCAAGTCATATATCTTACACAATGGAACACATCAGTATCCAGTTCAAAAGTAACATTAAAAGTAGTAAAAAAAATAAGCATTCATTACCTGGAGCAAATGTAAGAAAGATCAGCTTTCTGCACATCACATGCTTCCACCCCAGGATCCATACTTCTGTGTTTTATCCGGTTTGCATTAAGTGCAGAAACAGTCTTAGGAACAGAGATGTGAATCGACCATTTTCTCCATTTCTTAGCAGCTAGTCTAAACTGTACTGCTACTCTGCTGACAAAAATAGCTTGTTGTTCCTTCCCCATGCAGAAATTAAACAGTAACATTTTTTTTTTTTGTGGGATTTTTTTTGTTTGTTTTTTATTTGGTTTGGTTTGGTTTGGTTTGGTTTGGTTTAGAAAAACTGAGGCCAGGGCTATTAAAATCTCTGTGGATTGTTTTAGCCTCAGGGAATACACATGACAGAAATGACAGAAACTGGTTCACTCATAGCTAAAAATGGCTGCTACTTGAGCAAAATGACGGTGTGGTGCTAATCTACTTGCCTGAGGGCATGTGTCAAAATCTCTGTGTAGCTGGATATCATTGGACAATTTGATATTGATAGTCTGAAAAGAGGTGCTGCAGAATTATTTATCTATGCGGACACTGCTTTGCTTCCACTGTCTCCTGACACACCCTGTGTACCGAACTAAGCTTCTCCAGCAAAGCAGTCTATGATAAAGTTGGTGTTCTTGTTCCAAGGGGTCTCTGTATTGTCATACCAGATAGTTTGGTAACACTGACAAAACTTTTCCAAAAGAACCCACTTAAAACTTCTACAATTTCTGCAGCAGCATGTTTTCATTCTACAAGATATGACTTGAATTTCTATGAAACACAAACATTAATCAGCTCCCCTCCCACATCCTGCTCAGGGTCCACTGGGAAATGAGATAAGTATCTCCTAAGGCCATCCCACAGAGTAATGCTTCAAATAAATAAACCAGGCCTGTTTGTCTTTGCCAGGAAATACCTTTTAAGTAAATATCTGCTTGTTCCCATTTACTGTCACTGTGCAGAGCTGCAATTGGCATTTCCATGCCATCCTGTTCAACTGTTATTCTTACCACTGAATACAGTGAACACTTCACTCTTATGCTCATGTTGTCAAACTAATTTCTTTTCCTCAGTTAGTTTTTCTCACCAGGAGATCCCCTTTTCATTACTATTAATATCCAAACAATTTGCTGATAGTGTAAGAAGCCTTTACTCATAAAAATCTGCATTCAAGTTACCTCTATTATAGGAATATCAATAAAAGCCAGAGACAAACAGATGATTTTTTTATGCTTGATGTAGTGGCAATCGGAATGAATAAGGCCATTCTTTAGGCATGGGCAAATCAAGCACAAATTTTAGTGCTACTCAGCTAGCTAAACAATACACAAATGCCATTGTAGGCCCATTGTAGACTATCTTAGATACATGTGGAATGTCAGACTTCTGTAGGAGAGAAGGGGCCAGGACCTATAGCTTAAAAAGTAAATATTGGTGCAAAAACTACCAAAGTTTTGATCTCTGAGCAGTTTCCCAAATTTCAGACTTCAAAGGATTGTGTTCTACAGAACATCCTCTGTTTAAATCCCACCTACCACCCACCATAAAACAACTTCAAGTGCATTAGCAGCTAACAAATTTCCTGAACACATTGGTGGCTTCTGCAGGAAATAAGAATACTCTGAGGGTTTATTTTTCTTGCAGGAAAAAATGCATTTAGATTAAACAGATGACAGCTGCATTCAATTTTTATTAGAAAGCAGATTTGGCTATCTCTGACTCTTATAGTCTTCCAGGTATCTTTCTGTAAAATAGCAGCTAGTTATGAGAATCGATAAGCACCACTATGGACCAAGGCATGGACATGTCTAAGGAGTATTAAAGACAGTTCTAGGGTCTGCCAGAAAAAAAATAAAGGTATTATTGTGTATGCTGCAAGTTGCAGGAGTCTCCAATTCCACTCCTTTGTACTCAAATATATCATTTTGGTTGACCATATTTTTTTTCCCAGAATAGCTGTTACCTGCTAAAAACGTCAGGCATCTGAGGGTTTAGAAAGTACCTGCAATGCACTACAGAGCTAGTTGAATCTCTGCCCTGATCTACTGAAGTTTTTCCAATGAGTTCTCCAATGAATCATATCTTGACACTCCCTTTGCTTTCAGTTATAATCAAAAGACCTAAGGGTCTGAGTTTGTTCTCACGTACATCAATATATTGACATAATTCCACTGGACTTAAGCCATATTTATACTAATGCCTTTGTACACCATTCTGCCTTACAGGAGATAACAGTATAATCAGGCACTGCAGCCTTGACTAGAATTCCTCACACAAAATCAAGAAAACAGAATCAGCAGCTGGGACTTGTTTCAAATAAGCACAAAGGTTGCCCTTTGTATCAAGAAAGGAGCTGTGAAGCTCTCTAGTCTGACTGAAAGCTGAAATATCTTTGTTTCTATGCTTTGCTGCTTTTATCACCATAGCACATAAAGCCAGGAGAAAGAGAAGGATGATTAAACACCCACTAGTGGAAATCCATGGATGCAAACATTTCTCACTTAGGATCTTAGCTGTCAGGACTTTTGCAAGGCAAGGGTGGTTTGCAGCAGCATACACCTGTCAACAGTCACAGAAGTTACTTTAAAGAAGTTTATCTGCATCCATCTGGAGAAAATAACTCATGGTCACAGAAATGCACATATGAGCAGTCAACAAAGATGATAGCACTAAGGAAGTCAGAAACCAAAATGATAGCTATAAAACTCTTTGTTTACATTTGCAGAAATATGTTTTCCATAACAGCCTGAAGTCTGTGAGGCTGCAATGTCATATACCATCAGAGGCAAGGGTGAACCTCTCTCCATAGATTTCAAGGCAAACAATGCATCAAAGTTATAAGAGAATAAAGAATTAGCAAAGAAACACAGCAAAAGGTAAAATGGAGGAGAATAAACCAAAGTACAGCTCGATCAGGTTTTCTGAGAATCAAATCAAGGGAGAGTGTTTTTCATAGAGAACACAGCACTGAACTCATAATTAAGATTAATGAATTATATTCCTGGTTCCCATATTGATTGTGTAGCTTTGCTCAAATTACTGAATTTCCTCATCCTTTATTTGACACACTGTGCTGTTTTTGGCTGGGGTCAAGTTATTTTCTCCACAGTAGGTGGTGTAGGGCTATGTTTTGGATTTGTGCTAGAAGCAGTGTAGCTAATTCAAGGATGTTTTTACTGTTGCTGAGCAGTGCCTACAAAGAGTCAAGGCCTTTTGTGCTTCTCAGACTGCCCCACCAGTGAGCAGGCTGGGGTGTACAAGAACTTGGGATAGGGTACAGCTTGCACTCTAGGGATACTCCATGCTGTATGATGTCATGCTCAGCATATAAAGCTGAGGGAAGAAGAAAGAATAGAGGGATGTTCAGAGTGATGACATTTGTGGTGGATTAACTTCTTATCTTGTTTTGCTTGTATGCGCAGCTTTTGCTTTACATCTTTATTCAACCCATGAGTTTTCTCACTTTTACTCTTCCGATTCTTGCCCCCATCCCACTGAATGAGGGAGAGTCTGTGTGGCACATAGTTGCAAGCTCAGGTTAAACCACAACTCATAGCCATTACAGAAAATTATTAAAAAGTCAGGTTCACTTCATTGGTTACTCTAAAATTCTCAGATAAAGCCTACTGAACATGATTGTTCTTATAAATGTCAATAACTTTCACAGCTGAAGTAATTTACTGCTGTGAAAAAGAAGGGTGGTTATAAAGCTTTGTCAGCCATCAAAGGAGACTGAACAGTGTAGAGCAAAAATTCATATTTTTCTGCTTCTGTAGAAAAGTAAACATTGATAATGTTGACCAGACGGGAGGAAAGCCCTAATGTGGTAAGAGTGAAAACTAGATTTCTGTTCTGGGTTACGGCTGAATGTAGTTTCAGGAATGTGCCATTTTACAGAATCTACAGATTTTTTTTATATTTTTTTTTGCCTTAGGTTCCCCATCTTTAACATGGACATTCCTACCTATATCAGGGAACAAGAGAAGGCTCAGGAACAAGGACAAATCTTCAGATTCATACTTCCTCTGTGCATGTATTTTTCTGCATCAAGCTTTCTTTTCTGTTGTTGCATAAAACAGCACCAACATATTTACTACTGCTACCTGTGTGACACTTTTGGACTCACACCTGTGTACTTGGGTTACCTCAAAATTAAGTCTAATTCTTTTACAGCATGACCCTGCAATATGGCAAATTCCTTTGTGTTCGAAGCCCAGAGTGATTACTCTGGGTGATGGGACCAATGAACTTTTTAATACTTTTGTTTCTTCCCAGGTGAGACCAATACTTACATTAACTTCACTATTCCATAGATACTTCTTTGAAGTTTGACATAGTGCCATTTTAATTTTCTTTTTCCCACTATTAGGACTAACAGAGTATCAGTCTGTGCAAGTGTTGCCATCGAAGACAATCTGGAATTAATCTTTCAAGTAGGAGTTCATGTCACAGTATCAAATGTTCTAGTCACTAACATAGTACATCTGCTAAATTCCCATCATCCTTTGAAGTTGTAATTCTAATTTAAAAAAAGCACTGACATTTCTGCCTGTCAATATTTTCTCATTGCTCATGATATAGTTGTTCTGAAAATGCACAGTGAATCCTTTCTTTCTATATATACACCATAATTATGCAGGAATGTAAATTAGATTTAACACATATAATTGCCATAATTATGTATTTGGTCTTTTTATTTTTTAACTTGGAACAAGTCTTTCCCCAGTTTTTCCTTTGCCCCAGCAAATACCCACACATCTTTAAGTAGATAAACTAAAGGTCTAGTGTCTGCATCATTAGATTTTTCTTTGACCAAGCTTTCCAGTACCTTACTGTCTTTCACTCTACAGCTATCTTTAAAGCATACTCATTCATGTTACCAACAGGTATGCAGTCTTACATTCTTTATGGAAGACATTCTAAAGGTTAAGTCAGTTAAGGCTACCAAGTTTATGTAAGGCAAAGTTAGTGAATCATCATTTTTCATTTATGTATAGTGCTTATTCTATCTTTAACCTAATGGGCAGTAAGGATGACATTTACCTCATGAAAATTTAGACATTGCAGGTATATAGTTACATCTGATCTCATCACCTTGGGCTCCCTTTGTAGTCAACTGAGAGACAGGATTGTTTGAGAATGATTAATCTAATCTATAAGATATGTCTAATTTGGACAGTAAAATCCTGTGCAGAGAGACAGAACCAAAAATTCAGTATTGTGTGCGTAAGCAAAGACTGAGTACGCGAGAGTGCCTCAAAGGGCTTCCTCTCAGTTAAATATAAGAAGAACTTATATGTAACAGTATTCAAAGAGGTGTCTTTAGTGGTTCCCACTCTTATTTGACATAATGTGAAAAAAATTGGTGATAAAGTGAAATTGCTTTCCAGAAACAAAGTATATATAATGATAAAATGTTAAATTTACAGAACCATATTCATTTATTGAGTTTTATGATGATGGATATCTTTCAGTAGCGATACTACCACTATTATTAATACCGATTACCAGATATGATGATTTTTATATGGAAGGAAAATGGAAAAGGTTGCAAGATCTTTCCAATCCCAGTGTTTTCCATTTCTTATTTTACAGCTTGGTGAAATGCATTCAGTAAGGAATTGCAAATTGTATGATGAGGCAAAGCCCTCCTCAGCACATCTTTGCTGCAGTTCTGCCTTTTCTATAAGAAACACCATGTTTGCACAGTAGCACTGCCTGAAGAAAAGGCAAGCCTAGAAAGGAAATCTTAATATTTGTTTGATAATGATTTCCTTGTGAAAGAAATCAGTTGTTTCTATAACACAGTATGTTCTTCCAAAACTGGAATTCTGGGATGCTCAATTGTGTCAATGCTCCATTTATCTGATGGCAACCATCAAAGACATTCATAAGGAAGCACAAATCATCTGTCCCATCTCAGTTCTTTACTTTTAGCAGTTGCCATCCCCAGCTGTCTCCCCTCTGCCATAAGCTTTGTTTCCAATGCTGTGAATAAAAATTTTAAGGACTCATATAAACCTGAAGCATTCTCATTTCACTGGAGGATTTTTAAATTTTCAGATCTTCTCAGATCAGGAGGGGAAAATCATCTGTGTGAAAAGGAACAGTTCTCTGTAACTAAATGAGTAAAAATTCCTGAGAGTGTGTTTTAAACTGTTACTTTCTTGCTACAGTTCCCTGAAAGTGCACTCAATATTCAGATTTTTTTCAAATTCAATGAGTTTTCTTGATCATTTACTTCCCTTTTCCACAGGGCAGAAGCAATATGACAGGGCAAATCATAATCTGTGTTTATATAGTCTAATAGGAACTCTCAAAATAGTCACTAGCCAGTCAGTCATCTGTCTCTCATTTTCCAAAACATTTTATATCCCTTTGTGGATTTGTACAGTTCCAGACAGGTATAGCATAAGATACGGACGATTTAGACTATTCAGTATTAACAATGAAAACCTTCTTTGCCTCATTATGAAAGAGAAGTAAAAGTGAATGGCAGGAAGAATACTAAACATGAACAGATATTTTTGAGCCCTTAATATGTCATAAAACGTGAGTCTTCTTGATCTTTACCTAATATAACACCCTGAACATCTCATACTGCTCAGTTGCCCAGAGGTGCTAAACAGTTTTAAAGTATAATATTGTTCCACTGTGTTGCTGACCTCTCTGTTGTCTCAGGGATTGTTTCAAAATTTCTTAGCCATTCTGCCAGAGAAATTTCCCATTGCCTAGAAGAGCTCTACCATTCTATTCTGAATTTCCCAGATAGATAGGCATCTACTTGCATGTGGTTTGCAGCAAGAAGCAGCATTTGTCATTCTTCACATGTGCTGCACATGTGGTTTGAGAACAGGATGTGTATCCAGAGGATCCAAGATATGCTCATTGTGTTAGCAGATGATACACGAATACCAAGACGGTCTTCTGCACATGCTGTGTGTGTAGTCTGGGTTTTCAGACACCTAAAGCATAGGTTCAGAAGAATTTCTGAGCACTGAATAAAGACAGTGTTTCCCACCATTTGCATTTTTGCAGTATTGGGGAAAGAGAAATTCAGATATATTTTTCCTTGAACTGTGCTGAGGATTGTGACTGGCCAAGTCCTTTATTTCTCTTCATGACAGATGTGACTCAAAGCACTCTGAGTATTGCTTATCTGGTTAAGGAGAAAGAGACAACAAAATTTTACCAGAAAATAATGATTGGTTTGACTAAGATATCCCTATTCTGTTCATAAAAATTGTCACAGTTATGCAAAAGTCTAACAAATCACTGCAATTATGCAACACAGACCTAAATAAGGAATCAGTTTTATCATGAGTTCATGGAAAAATCCAGCAGATTTTTCCTGTGCACAAAGAGGCCTTTACTTTGAAGGAGAATAACCTCTTGTTTACATTGAAAGAAGAAAACAATCCTCTTTTGAAAACTTAAAGAGTCACATGGATAGAAGGAATTCCTCTAGACTAAGACAGTAAAATACTTCTGAACACAATAGTTATAAAGTCTAAAAAAAGGACATTGCCACAACTTTTTCCAAGCTCTAATTGCCTATGTGCACGCAGCCAGAAGTCCTCTCTACAAAAGTACGCAGCCTCTGTCTCTAGAATCTGTGGTCCAAAAACTGTTCAAGTCCAAAAGCCTCCCCATTTGCTTCACAAGAATATTGACAAAAGCAAAACAAGAAAGATAAAAGTGAAGGCTCTGAGAGGAATTACACTGAGAATGCAGATGCCCACAGTGTGTTATCTCTGAGCAGAACCCATATTCTGTCTGAAATGATGGAGAGTCGTCGTGAGTTAAGGAGCACCAGTCCTGCTTTTACGTTCCACCTGTATCCACAGTTTCATCTGGATGCATGATCTATGACTACTTTTAAGTCCAAGATCAAAGGTTCCTTCTCCAGCTTAGTTTGCAGAGAACATGCCTACGCTGTATAAGGATTCCTTAAGCTAAATTATTTATATATATAACATCATGTAAAGTGATAGGATTGGGAACAGTCTCCACACCAAGTTGTGCTATGACAAATAACACCTGTTTTCGACTTTTTGAACCTCTGCTCCAGAGGAAACCACTGTCATGTTCTTAGAAGAAGGAAATAATTGGATCTTTACAGACATAGTAAATGAAACAACTCCAAGTGCTAACATGCTGATTTCCTTGGTGTACTAAGCAAAAAATATTTTTTTTAAGGCACAGGTATTGATACCTATTGATAGATCTCTTCAGCACCATATCTAAATTTCCTTCTAAAGTCAATGGAGACACTTTGACTTCTGTAACTTGAATTCAGTCTTTGCCTTACCCTTATATGAAATAGACCAAATTCTTAATTTTGAAAATTGATCAAAAACCAGTGAAGGAAAGCATATATCAGGTCCTGTGGATTTTTTTTTTTTTAAATTAATTCTGCACTGAAATGAAATACTGGCAAAATCACTGTAAAACAGAGTTTGATTATTCGGGATACAGAATTTTATGCATATCCAGACAGAAACAGCTGAAAATTAATGGCCATGGTACTACTGACTACACAATCTGAGACCCCATTTGATTTTATTTTCTCTTTATCCTAACCCTAACAAGTAGGCTACAAAACTGCTCATGCACATTTCTGAGTTCTTAATGAGCAGTGATGTTCATCACCACCACTGTTAGAGAATCCATTTCAATTACTTGAATACGGTAATTCTAAATGCTTAATTTTCACACAAATCAGGAAAAGAAAAGAGATATAGATGTATCTGCCATAAATTCATTACGCATAAAGAGAATCTGACTTCCTCCTTTGTGGATTTTCCACCTGTTTTTTAAAATATACTAATGGAGCTAGAGCATGAGCCAAATAAAACATCCTATCAAATGAGTGCATAGTGAAAGGAATAATGAATTTAACATCTTATAAGCCTTTTCCAACTTGTCTGGTTCTATGACTCTATGAATTTGATATAAGAAAAGTTTGATATATGGGTTGATATAAAGAAAAGTTTTACGATATACTACTACTACTACTAAGGGGAGAGAAAATAAAACTAAAACAGGAAGTGATAAAAGAAGAAAATAAACAGAGGTGATGCACAGCACAATTGCTCACCACCTGCTGACCAATACCGATACCCAGCCCAACCTGAGAAGTGATAACTCCCTCCTAGCCTGCTCCCCCCAGTTTATATACTGGGCATGACGTGCTGTGGTATGGAATATCCCTTTGGATAGTTTAGGTCAGCTGTCCTGTCTCTGCTCCCTCACAGCTTCTTCTGCCCCTCCTCACTGGCAGAGCATGAGAGTCAAGTCAGAGACAGAAAGTCTTCGACCAGTGCTACCTAGCAACAACTAAGCTATCGGTGGTTTTTTTCAGTGTTATACTCAGACTTAAGTCAAAATGCAGCACTGCACCAGCTACTAAGAAGAAAATTAACTCTATCCCAGCTGAAACCAGGACACACACCAGAACACATAATAGTGTTTTTTGACAAACTCATGTATTCATTCAGTGTATAATATTATTTTCAGGATAAAGTCATTTGGAAAGGGCATGTTTCATGGATTTATAGAATCTCATCCTATATGTCCAAAATCAAGCAATTAGCCACCTAAGTGATGCAATCCGGAACTTGGCATGCTATCTTCGTAAACACTGAGAGCTGGGCACCTCCATGGTACAACCTGATCCAAAGCACTTTTTGGAACCACCTTTTTCAATTGATGCAAGAGCCATCCGTGACAGCTAACTGGTGCACCTCCGACTCCTAAGTTTCTGGAGGAAAAATCTATGGCACTAGGATTACCTGAGTTGACCAAAATTTTACACATAAGGAGTGGGTTTGGTTTTGCTTGTTTCTCTCAGTAAGTCCATCCCCTTTCTGCTCTTCCTTATGAAAATGTGAAAAAAACACTACCTGTAGTTTATTCCTTGCCTTTTCTCCTATTGCATAGCTCTAGATGAAAGATGGCTGCTTAATTGCAACTCCTTGCATAGAAATGGCACTTTTTTCAATGTTTCTGCACAGACAATACTGGCTTTGAAGGAATGTTTCACTTCAGCTGTTGAAGAGATGCAGGAAAGGAGATTGCAACTGAAAGGATTCTATAGTAATGCTACAATCTGAAATCTTCCTGAATAAAAATCAATAATGAAAATACCACAGATGCTACCTAGACCATGAACTGAAAGAGAGAAAAAAAACCAAAACAAAACAAAACTAAAAAATAGAGAGGCTAAGAAAAAATAAAATACATGTTGCAAAATACATTTTTAACTATCCTTCTCAGGGAAAGAGTACTGGTTTTGTTATGAATTCAAATTTATTAGGTTGCTGAGAGAATCAATTATATAATAGCCATAAGAAAGAGCCTCATAAAGACCTGAAAAAATATCTGAAGTTACACTACTGATTCTTTTTGGGTAGAAGGCAATGGAGAATCCAAGTTTATGATTTGTCTATCAAGACTTCTGTAATCAGAATTCTGTAATTTTATGCTATTTTTCCTTCTTGCAAATGTAAAATCCTTTACAAATGTTTCAATGCTGAACGGCTTAGAGAGTCACAGAATTGTGTAGTCACAATTGTTGCTTTCAACTTTATTTTAAAGCTAGAAGTCAAATGGAGATATTTGCAAGTACACGACTGGCCTGAGTGTTGCACATCTTTTTTTTCATTCTTGAAAATATCAGTCAGAGAGCTATATTTTTAAAATAGAAAACATGAATCAATTGTACCCTCCAGTTCTGGGTACCCTACTGACTTGAAAAGGATCAAAGATCACTGCCTTTTACTTTTGAGGAGTCACTGCTTGATGTTTGAGCTAAGAAGTTTAGGGAACTGAATCTTCCTGTCAGTTATACCAATGTAACCACACTGAGCTCCTTGAAACTTAAGGGAATCAATCTGGTGACATCTTATAGTTGTTCTTACTCAGAAGCTAATCATTTTCACAGAAGACCGTGCTTATTGTTCTGCATTCAGAACAGTAAGCAGATTGCATTCAAAAAGCTACATGAACTTTTCATACAATATTAGGAGTGGGTTTTTTTTCTGAGAAGAGGTTGATGGAAGTCAGCCTACAAAAGCAGAGAGAGAACATAACTGAGTGAGTAGTGGGACTTTTGGCACAGCCTAAGAACATAGTTATTACCATCCTAACAACTTTACTTCAGCGGCTTATAAAGGAGCAGCATCCTAGGGAGAGAGCTTGTTGCAAACTAAGGATGAAATGTTACACACACTCTCTAATGTGGTGCAAAATAGATACAAGAGATAGAGGGACCAATATAAAAGTTGGTATTTCTTAGAGAACTGTAGAAACCAGAATTAAGTAAAGATATTCTTTTGAGAAACCAATGTTCAAGGCTAGTTTCAAACTGACCTATTGTGAGGCCTCAGTTTGGAATTACAGTTAAAGAAAGGTGCAGACAGATTGGAAGTAATTAGAAAATATGTCCCGTTAAGGTTAAATGAAAGGGAGTTTGCTTAATCTAAGGATGAAGAAACACCATCACAAATCTTTGAATACACATGAAGCTGTTATAATGGCAATCAATTGTGAACAAGCTTTCAGTTATGAGGATCTTTATCCAGCACTAAGGGGAAAGATGTCAATAAAGTATTGCACGATGCTATCTAAAGAAAGTCTGTTTTCTTCCATTTTTGTCTAGTGTTGAAAGTTCTTATCCTGCCTAAGTTAGGAGCACAATGTTTTTTTCTGCAAGAATGTGGTTTTCAGGCCAAAAAGGAGCTACTCAGTCAGAAACTTTATAAACTTAGAAAGTGCCTCCTTGCCCTAGTAAATCATTTAATACTGATCCGTATTTTAACCTTGCTATTGTTTCCATCCCTAGAACAGTAAAGTTGATGGAAAGTGTGGAACCATTGCACTCCACTCATTTAGCTTATTCTCCGACAAATATCCAAACCTGCAGAAATGTTATGATGAAGAAATGGAGAAGTAGATCTTAAAAGATCTGTCTAGTCTTTAAGCTGCTCTAAACCCAGACCTGCTTGGCTTTTCACTGTTTCAAGTAAGTTTATTTCAGCTTGAAGAATTCAGAAATTGCAACTCCTCTAAGGGGCATTTAGGAAAATTTTCATAGCTAATAGCTTTTACTACTTTCAATTTCTAATAATGTACCTCCCAAAATAGGCAGAAGATACACAGCACTTCCTTGCAATGGCTTACACATAAATGTTCAGTAACACAAATGAGAAAATAATGAGATGGGACTAAGAAGAAAGGAAAGGTGAAATATTATTGAGATTATGTATGACTACACAATAAAAGATCTTACAGGGGCTGATGGGCTGAGAAGGTTATTTTCAGGGGAGGAGTTAAATGCATATATTTCTGCATTCTATTTTGTGTAAATAACCAGCTGGCATTTTGCTGAATTTTATTCATTCTTGTTATTTATAGGTGCAGCTGAAACGATGCCTAAAGCATTGTTGGTGTGTTTGTGGGTTTTTCTTCTTCTCTTAGTCGTTCAATATTCTAAATGATGCAGTTAGTTTTTTACAGTTGAGGTTTCACTTTATATATTATTCATAGTAAATGTATATCCACAAATACACATGCATGCACACACAGAAGGAGAAAATCCTTTTACCAAGACATTAATGACTTCTGTTTGCAAAAGATAATTTTGCTTGAGCCTCAGTACCTTCTCAAATCTTAGCAAGTGGACCTTCATAGTTGAATGTAAAACATTATTGCATAAAATTTCTGTTACCATCAGTGTACAAAAAGGTTTTAGAGAAACAGAGCTGGTTAGGATGATAAGTGTATGGTTAGCTGTAATACAATTCCATTAAATCTTACTGCATTGTTTCTCTATTGATGGCATTCCATTAACTTGCACTGTGTGTGCACCCCTTGTGGAAAGAATGACAGTATATATAATCTTGGGAGGAGAAGCATGTGCTTTTTTGATGACAAACCACAAAAAGAAACAACTCTGGGCTTTCTTGTAGAAATGTAAGAAGGTGATTTGTTGAACTATGCTCCCGTGTCCCTCAACAACTGATGACTAACCCCAAAGGCATAAAATTTCTCTCATTAATTGTAATGTTGGTAATAAGAAGCATATCACAATGAGGATCCTTTCTCCTCCTACCAATCTAATCATGCAGAGTTCAAGAAATCATCTGAATGTGCAAAATTCACAACAGATATTACAGAAGCAACTCAGAGCTAGAGAAATGTAATAATATATTCTTTCTGGCTAGGGAAATCATATTTTGCTCCCATGAAATGGAGCTTCAACTTCCAGAGCTTCTCACATCACATAAGATGGATTTTTTTCCCTGTTTGAATATGTATGTATTAGGAATTATAACTGCATCTGCCACTAGACTCTCAACTTCAAGAGAATAGTTCTTATGATTTTTCAGAGCCTCCTCCCTTCAAATAACCCTCGCTGTCTGATAGAATAGAATCGTAAAATAGTTAGGGTTGGAAAGGACCTTAAGATCATCGAGTTCCAACCCCCCTGCCATGGGCAGGAACACCTCACACTAAACCATGTCACCCAAGGCTCTGTCCAACCTGGCCTTGAACAC
>JANRGW010006199.1:0-12344 GCA_024733675.1 Psilopsiagon aymara
GCCACAAGTCAAAAACACAGTGCTGCACCAACTACTAAGAAGGAGAAAAATTACTGCTACTGCTGAACCCATGACAAAGCTCCACTTCCCTTTTCCTAAATATTGGATATTCTGATTCATACCTTGTTGCCCGAAGAATGATAAAATTGCCCAAATGTATGTGCTTCACATGATGTTTTTCTTCTCAGTCTCAGAGGCGGGAGCAATGTGGTCCAATTTCCTCCCCATCCCCAGCAACTGAACCATAAATTGGCAAGCTCACCAAAAGAGGGAACATAAGTGTAATTGCACTTAATTGACAGGACATCACACACAGCAAACTTCAAGTTCTAGTGCGGAAACATTAATGACAACAGCGTGTATATATAGCGACAGTAATTTTTGATCAGGAATAGGATGCAGAGATGTTTAATTGCCATACTTAATGTTATACACGCCGTGCTACATTTAACCTATTTGAAAGCTAGTGTGCAGGTTGCACAGCATTAGAACATTAATAAATTGCTGCAGCATGTGATTCTAGTTGAAAGGCAAATATGATTCTCAGCTCAGGCTGCATTTTACAAATACTCATCATTTATTTAGCCAGGGAAACAATGCTTCCCATATTAACTTTTCCTGTGCTTCAATAAAGGTTACACAATTATTTCTTTTCAAGGTGATTCACCTCAAGCCCCTGTAATGTTTTCATGTTTTCTGTTAATTGGAGAGAAGCCATAGCAGCCAGAAATTTGCTTAACCTTCAGGACACACTAATGTCTATCTGCGTCTTTCTTGCAGCTCAGAGATCACACGTCCTGTTGGTTCACCCCTAATGGGTGGCTGTCACTGACTGTACCTTTAATGTTCTTCTCCTAATGGAAAGCAATTAAGGGCAATATATTTTAAAAGTACCAACCAAAGGGCTGTATTATAACTTAGGACTGAATTTCAGCCAGTACTTGCAAAATGCTTAAAATTGGCAGGGAAAAAAGGAAGATTAAACCCAGACGTGATCAATGTGATATGAGAAATCCTGCCCACAGAAAATAACTGCAGAACCTGATGGGCTTTGATATAATAAAGATCTGTATAACTGCCTTTCAGTGTAGGTACATTTCAAACCTACATCTAAGCTTTACGTTCCTGTTCTGATCCTAAATCATTTATTGCCATGAGACAACATACATAGTCTGTGCTCACAGAAGACCACAGTGTTAGTGTTAACATTCAGGTGCAGAAGAGTGTCCGCAGAGTTATGTTTTTATTCACTTTGCCAGTTTCTGAAGGGATAAAATCTCTGGTCCCACTCATTATATAGCTGGTTCCATTTGCATGCACACACTGCCTAATCTGAGGAGTCATTTAGTACAGGAATGTTTGAGTGACAGCTTCAAATTTTACTCTCTTGCTTTTATGCTAGCTGTTATCAAATGCACCTCCATACAAATTAACAGGGGCCAATTAGCAGGAGCTTCTGATAAGCCTTTATACATTTGATTGTATAGCAAAGAAATGAAATGACTGATGTTTTATCTTAAAGTTACAAACCCAAAATGCCTAACTGGTATAATAAAAGCACATTCCTATCCTCAGAGGAATGACACATTTAGAATATCACTGTAATTACTGTTTAAAAGGGTGGAAGTTAAAGCAAAGCATGTACATAACAGTGAGCTTGTTCTGCAGAAGTCTGATAGATACATTATGAATACAAAACAATAGATGTACATAAATGAAGAAATATTACTATAGAAGCTGTTACAAGATTCTCCCTTGTTTCCTTGATTTTCCACACATTGCCTTGGAAATGGTATATTAAGATCTACATTTGTTAAACTCTTTCCACAGTGGCAAAGACAGGACATCCACAGAATCAGAGTCATAGAATCCCAGACTTGTTGAGTTAGAAGGGACCTTAAAGCTCATCCAGTTCCAACCCCTAGCCATGGGCAGGGACACCTTCTGCTAGACCAGGTTGTTCCAAGCCCCATCCAACCTGGGCTTGAGCACTGCCAGGGATGTTGCAGCCATAGCTTCTCTGGGCACTCTGTGCCAGTGCCTCAGCACCCTCACAGGGAAGAGCTTCTGCCTAAACTCTAATCTAAACCTCCCCTTTGTTAAAAGAAGAGTAATATCAGAAAACTGAACAGAAATGTCTTCACCAGGTATAAATTTACTGTTACATTTGTACTTACAGCTTGTTTTCTTCTGTACGCAGTTGTGCTGATTTGACTTACTACCTTCTATTCATCATTCAAAGACCCATACATGTAATGCAATATGCATATTCTTGGCAGTGGCAGTACTTGTAGCTGCCTTTCATTGCTGGTGCAAGAGAAAAATTCAAACCACTTTGTTTTTCCACTCACCCACTGTTGTGTATCTCAGAGTTTACAGAGGAGGTCTTTGGCCTCTTGAAAACCACATTTTCGTTGCCATTGATTTCCTGATCTCAACTCAGTTATACAGTCAAGGAAGAAGACACTGTTACAGAAACATCCATCTCCATAATTCCTGTTGTGGAGAGCTATGTCACATTTTATCTCTGTGGATAGTTTCATGAAGGTGAATGACAAAGGTTTGACACATTTTTAAGCAGACATGACTGACACTACAGTGGGCAACACAAAACAACAACAAAAGTCAATCTATCAATCAAAAGAAACCAAAACATATCAAATGGAAACAGATCAAGAAGAGCAATGGCAAAGATCAGAGGTCTAGAACAGCCTAGGAGGAAAGACAATAAGTATTATGACTGTGATGAGGAGACAGAAAGCAACAGCTTTAAACCACCAGACCTGCAAAAGCTTTGTACACGTAAAGTTCATGGAGCCCAGAAAGCACTTGTCTGGGGAGATGGCAAAACCCCCATCTCTGCAGGATGCAAAACCACACTGCACAAACATCTGTCAAGAAGAAGAGATATACTACTGACACTGACATCAAGGTATGATGGGATTTTCCCAGGCTGTTTTAAAAGATTTTTTTATATAGTACTTCATTTCTTAAGGCCAACAGACACATTCTCATGTAAAACGTGCAGAAAATAATAGCAAGTTAGAGGCACAAGAAGAACAAACATGGCTTAAGAATAGATAGAAATTAATTTCATTGTAATTACTAGATAGATGGAGGTACTAAAAATGTAAGCATGAATCTTAATAAATTAAATTATCTTTAGAAATGAAAAAATCTACCAAGTAATTATCTGTTCTGATGAAATCAACTTTTTTTCTTTAAACAAAATACAGATAATTAAAAGAATAACTTGGAGAGCACTGAGATGGGAAAAAACATTATGAGTGGAAAAAGCTGTATCTATAGTAATAAATCAAATGTTCCTGGTCCTGAAATCTACTGGCACAGAATGGTCATCCTCTTACCCTACAAAACTGAACATCTGTGTGTGGACTCCCTCTTGGAAATGGTCTTTGGCAAGAAGAGTAATTCCCAAGCTGCTTTGGATTTGTGCTACTGCACAACAATAAATACCTAGGCCTGGAAGGCACTAACCATGGTTATCTATTTGGGTCATAGTGGTAAGATTGCAGTCCCTGAGGAGCACTCAGCACAAGGGGAAATGCAGCTCAGATGTTGCCTTTGCAACCTGAGATTAAAAAGAACTACATGAATTCTGTCTCCTGAACTACAAAAGGGAGGAAAGGGGTCCTATACACTTTCTGAATGAACCCAAGACTTCATGTCTTAAAGGTAAATAAATAGGACAAACAGCATGCAAGCACATGTCATTGGTGTTCTCAGGATGCTCCCTGTGTTTCCTGTTGGCTAGCCCTACACTAAGATAATTAGACTGTGGAAAGTATTAAGTACATGAATGTGACTGAACTTTAGTTTATATGGATTTGGGTTAGTATGGTTTGGTTCTACTCTATTGCAATATGGCCAATATTACCAAGCACCTGCCATCAGTCTAGAAACCAGAAACACTACCTAGTATCTAATCTCACATCCCAAGAATGATCTTTAATTATTATAATAATATATTCTAATTATAATCTTTAATTTATTACAATCTTTAATTTTACTGATAGGTGACAGATTTGGATTGAAAGCTGACATTTTGGTCTCCTCTCCTGATTGAGAAACACCTTGTGCACACAGCATCTATAATAAGAGTTTTCTTTATTCAGAATGAGGGTAGATATGCCAGTGGACATAAAGGAAAAGGAACAAGCCCTCTTAGCTTCCAGCTCCCCAGTCATGCCTTTCAGGATGGAAGCTCTTGGGTTTCCCTTTTCAGCAGTGTAAGTCTCGCTGTCTTTCTGAAACACTGGAAAGAGTCCTGCTTTACACTTAAGCAGTCAGAAGTTCAAATCCTGGTATAACTGTCATGCAGTTTTGAATACTTTCCTCTCATGCCTTGCAGGAGCACTGAACTCAGAAAATTACAAGGGGAAAATTCCATAGTAAGTGAAGCCATGCTGCAATATCTAATGAGAGCACAGCCTTTATTCTGATAAAAGTTCTTTGTGTTACTCTTTTATTAAGAGAGACCATGCCAGTTCCTCCGTGCACATGGCAGACCAGAAGGAGCTTTTATAATGCAAAGCCTTAGAGTATCTTCTGAATGTACCTGGCATTGCTCTGAATTTGTACTACCTACTGTTCCTCTTCATCTCAATCAAAGAGAATAGCTCTGAACAAAGATTAATGAAAATCATTATTAAGGTGATTATTCACAGAGATTACTTTTGCTGCTAGTGTCTGAGGCATTCATAATGCTGTGTTTATGGGTAAGAGCCGTTTCATTAAAGCTTACACACATGCAATTTCTCTTTTTTAAGATTAGGAACCAGCCTAAAATTAAAGGGACAAATTCTGATATCCTGGGTACAACTGTTGTTCCATTTGCTTCATTTAAAGGAAAAAGATAAAATCAAGTAAAATCATTTCCTAATTCCAGGCAGAAATGAGTCACCGACCATGAAAGATCTCTCTGCAATGTTTACTTTACCACATTTATTGAAATCAAAATTATTCACATCCCACTTTATGGTGAAAATCATGGGAGGTCCTTTAACTAAACTTTCCTTCACTCTCATATCTGAGAGGGTTATACAGCGGAGATGATTTAATTTACAACCAGAGAAAGTTTTGTCATTTGTGGCCCATTTAACTGCACACTTGCCAGTCACTTGGTTCAGTTTGAAAGACCTTTCATTTTGCTGTTTTCAGCAATTTTTCTTCCTAGGTAGTACAACAAGCACATAACCACCAGTCATTTCTACTGTCATGACCACAACCATCACTGATGCAATTATGGATAAGACACATCTTGCTTGATTTCAGGTCTTATCCTGTACGTCTGTGTTAGTCACTTTAGGATCCATTTCACAAAAACCGAGTTTAAATTGTCTAATATACTTCAGATATCTATTTTAGGATGAATCTTGCCCAGAATTTCCTCTCACTCCCCGGAGCCACTACAGAAATGGAAAATTTGGAAAGGTGAATCACATCCTGTGTCTGCTGGAAGACCTTGGTGCAGAAGATGTGGCACGAAACCTCCCAAGACCTAACTTATACAGTTTCCATTAAGAATACTTATGTGAGCTGATATAAGAGTCCTTGCTGCCTTTTCTTAAACCCTCATTCCATTCCCTGCTAGAATTTTGATGATTAAGTTTTCTAAACTGTCCAAATATATCCAACAAAATCATGACTTGTAGCAAAAAAAAAAACCAACAGGGAAACATCTCAAATTAGTGGAAAGTAGGGTTGTTTTGTCACAGGTATGTTATTAACATTTCCTAAACATGACTAGCCTCATTTGAATAGAACCAGAAAATAAAGATCAGGATTATGATGGCTATCATAATAAGAAAATACGTCTGAGACAGAAATTAAGTCACAATCCTGTTCCAGTAGAGAGCAGGGGTATGGTGCAAGAAAATGCTACAGATGACACAAGGTCATACCCTTAGACGTTACCATTTCTGATTTTCTAAGCACACATTGATTTAGAGCTATTGCAAAGCAGCTCAGCAGAGTCTTTCTTCCTCAAGAATACGGGGCTAGACAGGACAAAAGCTCTTGACAAGAGTCAAGTTTGCAAATTCCAGGACAGCTATTGCTGCTGCAAGGGGTGATCAGGCTCCTATGTGCTCTGTAGCCACCAGCAGGCCCTGACCTCTCAGCCTTTCAGAGAGCTTGAGAGCAATGGTTTCCATTGACTGTGGTATGCTGATGGGAATGAATCTAATCTTGATTCTGCTGTCCCCTGTGTAATGCCTGGGATGGGCTCCAGAACATGGCTCCATTATCTGTTTATACCTCTTGTCCATCACGTAGCAGTGGATCAGTTGTAATAACTAATAGGAGCATTTTGGAAATGTAAGTATTCAGTGGGATTTATTGCTAATTAAATGTGACACTGGATATAGGCATTAGGCAAAGGGTAACAAAAATCTGTGAAATATTATTCTTATATAATTTTACAATGTTACTATTAATTTATGAAAGACAGATTATTCTTATATTATAAATTGCAATACCTATAAAAGGTGGAGAGACTGAACAAGATTTGGGGTTATCTCTCCAGTAACGCCATGACTTAACTGTGGGAATACAAGAGGTGGTTCATCAAAATACAAACCACACAGTCAAGCAAGAGTATATATTCTTTTAAAGCTTAAGCCAAAGCCCATTGGAATTCAACAGCAGGCTTTTTATTGACTTCAGGAGGCTCTCAATGCAGACCTAGAGGAAAATTCATGGCTTAACTGGAAGGCTGTGTATAAAGTGGTATAAAGTTGTAAGTTGGAATAATGCACGTTCATCCCTTATGAATATAATACTTTCCTGTGCAACTTATATGTTTTACTATGTTATGTTTCAGTTCAGTGCTTTCATCTTTCCTAAACTGAACAGGAAAAGAAAGATTTTTCTTTTGATATTGTGAAATATTGTCTATAGTAAATACTGGCCATATAAATTTTGGAGTAGAGGACCCCTTTTCCTCCTTGCAGCACATTTGCTCATCATCCATCATTTTCTTTTGTATAACTTTGCCATTCTCATGTGTAAAAATACACTTCTTTCCCCAAAGTGAGCATCATTGTGGAAGAAGGACCTAAACATCAAGAATTGGAGCATTTCCCATCAGAGGAAGAAAAAACCCCAGTTTCTTTTCCATCTCTGTCATCTGCACAATTCTTTGCATGTGCTTTTATGTCATTCTATCAGATCTCCATGCACATTTGTGAAAACCTTGATGACCCATCCCTTCTTCATCAGCAAGAAGAGTCATCTGGAGATGCAGAAGTGGCCAAGAATTTTCCCTACATCAGTAGCCAAAACAGGAGGGTGGAGGGAAGTCTCCAGCCTGTCCCAGAGAAGATAAGTCAGAAGTGCCATCTGGTTGTCAGCCATGGCAATTCCTTCAAGTAAAAGAGCACTGCATTTTTTATTAGCAAAGACCAGGCTCTTGCACTCTGGAGCTTAGACATAACTTGATTTTAAATCCTGACTGATGCTTTGTGTTCTGCACTGCTTATTTATATGGAACTTGCACAGTTGTAGACCACATCTGCTGGTAAAACAAAATGTATTAATTCTCACTGCAGTTTGTAACACAGAGCTTTGTGAAGTGCTTTTTACTGAAAGCCTGGAGAACTGAAAACCTTCTGTCATGTATAGAGCAAACACTGCAGATACAGCAGTAGCATCAGCTCACCTGTCCTGACTTAGCCCAGGAGATCCCAGCACCGTTTGCTTGGTCAGTCTTCCTTCCTTCTGCTGATTCCACCTCCTGCACTAATGGTCCTCAGTAATAGCATGCAGAGATGTAGCTGCTTGTCCAGTACAGATTATATTATTTGAATAATTTCATATCTCCCACTAAAAGTGACCCATAAGAGCAGAAACTAATGATGATTTCAAATTAACCCCCTGTATGACGGAGCACAGCCTTTCCCCAGAGTCCAGAGTCACTCAGCCTTTAAAAATTTCCAGGAAAAGCCTTTTTATTTAAGTTTTGCCAGACTGCATAAACAATCTCAGACAAACAATAGGAAACATCAGAAGAGAATTGTTCTGAGACACACCAGGAAACCAATTGAAAGCATTGTGAGCATGTATCCACATGCATAAAGAAACTGTCTGAGCACTTGAAGGAAGAGATTGCTGCACAAACATTTCTCTTGTTATTAGTTTAAAGAAACTTGACAGAACGTATTCAGAAAAAGATTTTGTCTAGCAAGAATCACAGAGGGTGATAGATTGTAGGATAACAACTTTATCCATCAAGATAAGAGTACCACTCTGAAGAGCCTTGTAGCAGCATGAGCATGGATAGCAAAGCACTCTATACAGTACACCAACATGGGAGATGAATGCTCCACCCTTGATAGTGTTCAAGGACAGGTTGAACGGGGCTTGGAGCAATCTGCTCTAGTGAAAGGTGTCCCTGCTTGTGGCAGAGGGCTGGAACTGGGTGGGCTTTAAGGTCTCTTCCAACCCAAACCATTTTCTGATTCTATGATATAGTACCATGGCCAAGCTTAGCTAAGGGAAGAAGTTAAACCAGCTAACTACCTAATCCCAGCTTTGGGGTAAGCTCATTTATCAATAGGACAACAACCTGCATTCCACTTTGCTTGTAAATCCTCCAGGTCCTAAACCCCAATTTTTAAATGGATTGAAGTGATTTAAGTTTACAGGAACTATTTCAACTTTATTATTAGAGATTTCCTCCATAGAGATAAATGGGGGTTTATACACTCAATATTTATAGAAATTATGACTAAACTCTTGGTATTTAAATAAATGCCGTGGACAGTTCCATGTTCTGACTGCTGCTGAGATGTTAGCCTGGAAAGCCTGATGAGGGGTCTTTCTACCTGGTTCAAGATGGCAAAAGGGTACTTCTTTTCTTGCCTCCCTGAAGCTGACTCCTTAGTGCTTTATTTCCTTGACCTCCAAGTTAATTCAGATTTGCCATTGAGAACAGCAGAGGCAGAACTTTCCAGGCCAGGAAGCCAGCGTGTTACGTTTAAGACAGACCAGTGATGCACTGGCTCTTAATAATGGTAGAATTCTGGTGGCATAAGAATTTTTATTTAGCTTTGACAGCTTCCCTTACAAAGACTAAGCAGGTATTATAGGTTGGATTTTCTCTATGAGGAATACTACCTTATAGGAGGCTTATATTCTTGATGCTAAACTAAGCCCTCATCTCAGTGCTGGGGAGCAGTGCACAGTGAGGTATCCCAGAAAAGGCAGTGCTACTTTCTTCAGTTCTGCCCATCAAGTGATCCCATCAAGCTTTGTATGAGAGACTGCTGCAGCCCACATCAGTGTGTAATTTATTTACATATAACCCAGACAGTCAAGGTGAAAAATCAGCCCATTTCTCATGCTGTCCCTTTCAAGACCCTGAAATGTTAGAAAGACTGAGCTTGCAATGCTGATTTGTCTCAGAATTTTAAGGAATTATTCCTTCTGCTCTGCTGGATGTCAACAGTAATCTGGTTAGGATTTGCCACCGGAAGACCCTTTTCCTAAATAGGCCGCTACAATATCAATCCTCAGAAAAGCTTCTGCAATCTACTGGAGGAACATCCACAGATTTGACATGAATCCACTGGCTCTGAGTTGGAAGTTTAGGTACTGTAGGGTGGGCCAGTTTGCTCCTTTTGATGTGTCTCTTCTCACAAGAATGAGACACCTTCAGTTTCTTCTATCTACCAAAATTAGTCTGAAAACTAAACCACCCATTTAAGGAAAAGCAAAATTTATATGATTAAGTTGAAAAACTTCAGAAATGTGTATTTTAAATGGATACATAGATACAAATGAAATCATGATGGCTAGTTGAAGAAGTCTTTGCTTATTGCAGAGGGATAGAACTAGTGGACTTTTAAAGGTCCCTCCCAATCCAAACCATTCTGAGATTCTATGATTTTATTCAGATTTCAACACTTCATCCAGAAACCTGCTGACGATATCTTTTTTATCATATAAAGATGTTTAAGGAATGCTGATTCCACTTAGAGATCTTCCTGTACACAGAAGGTTTCTTAATCCAGCACATTGAACCCCCAGACATTCCCTGAAAGTAATTGCAAGTGATTTAAAAATAAGGAAAATTATGTTCTTTACATACTTCTGGAATCTGCCATTGCAGAAGATGGGGGAGAATGGTAGCATTAGCAAGTTTTAAAATGCTGGGGCAAATTCATGGCAGCAGATTCATAAACAAAAGTAGGAACTAGGAAGGAATGCTAACCACCAGTGGTCATAGTTGTCACAGGGACTGTGACGGAAAAGAGCTGCAGAAGGTAACCAGGCTCACATGCTAGCCCTCAGTATCCTCCCCTGTTGCCACTAAGGGATGGAGTACCAGGCTAGACAGACTCATTGTCTGGGTATTTCCCCTATACAAGTAGCTGGACAGAACAAAAAGTTGAAAGCAAGGCCTATGAAGACACTTGATGTTTACCTTGATTGTAAAGAGTTTATTTACTCACTGAAGATAAATTCACCCCTGAAACCAGGAATTCTGAGTTTAATATATAACTTTGTAGCATGCATGTTGAAGGCTGTATTTTATACAAACATAGCAAGAGCAACAACAAAAGCATCTCCTTGCTCTCCTTACTCTTGAAATACACTCCCCCACGCTCCAAGCGAGCTTACCAAGTAAGTGGGAGTACATCTCATTACTTCTTACTGCACCGCTAGATTGAACAAAATAACACACAGTCTAGCTCCCAGTCCCCCAGTCATCTTTAAGCTGGCAAATGTGAATTCAGATAAATTGTGGTAGAAGAGAAGAACTTTAGCTGATAAACAAAGAGAAACTTTCAGACAGTATCCTTCAGGAGGAACAGGAATGTAAACTCAGTGCAGAAGTCTGCTGCTGGGAGTTTCATTTTAATCAGTCATTTTCTTCTTGTTTTTATTTGCCGAGCAGATCTGAACAAATTGAAAAGTGCTTTTTCCCCCTTCAGCGCAGGCTGAGTTCCTACCACTTCCATTGTAAAGGAGAATTCAATTTTGCAGTGATAACTTCGAGAATACACAGATAAGGCACTTGTGGGAAGGGGGAGAGGGAGTTGAATGACTACCAGGCATGAATAGAAAGTACTTCGAAAACATAGGAAAAGGAGTAATTGTCAGCTCCATTTTACATACCAAAACCAGACACTTTTCTCCAATCTACAATCTTCAGGCAGAGAGAAAGTAGTGAGCTTTGCTGATGCTAATTTCATCTCTTCATTGTTTTGGAAAGATGCATTCATATTCTCTATGTGGATAAGCAGGGCTAGGCAGCTTATGGAGAGAGATAACATAAGCGCTGAGCTCTGTTGAACCTCAGCAGCTTTCTGGCTTTAATCTCAATTTATTGTCCAAACCCTATCTCTCTAATGGCCAAGCTAAATCCAGATTTAGATAAAAAAATGTAGGGGCTCGATTGAAACTCCATTTGAGGCTGGATCCTGTGTTCAGGGGTGGAAGCAGCACCAGCCTTAGTAGGGAGATGGGGAAGTTTTAAAGTGCCGCCGTGGCTGTTGTGAGTGTGCAACATAAGATAGCTGAGGCTCAGTATAGATGGCTTATGATGCAGAATAAGCATAGACAAAAGGACAGCCATGCTGGGTTAGCTAGTTTAGCATCCTGTCATTAGAAGAGGACAGCAGCAGATGCCTGGGGAGGACACACAGACTATAAAGAAATACAACTCCAATTGCACTGACATTAGTTCTCTGCTCCTCAAAATCTTTCAGGTTAGGGGCAGCCTGAGGCTGACTCAAAGTCTGAGTTCATTAGCCCCCATTTGTTATTCCAGGAGTTCATGCAGTCATTTTCTCTTTGCAGTCTCAGCACCCACAATCCTTCAAGACCTTTATTCTCTTTGTATAGCAACATCTACTTGTGCTATTTGCTGTGAACCTGTTACCAGTTACCTCGATTCGAAGACCCTTGTTTCTGAAAGGGTAAAAAGAGGTATGAGTAGAGGGAGTGAAAAATAATTGCTTATGAGACCTTTGTGCATACCACAGAACTTTATACACACTTGTTTTAACACTCACAGTTGCCACTAGTTTTTGCTGTACGCTATTTAGTCTATCCTCATGGGGCTGGCCTTGTTCAACATCTTTGCTGACGAAATGGACAGTGGGATTGAGTGCACCCTCAGCAAGTTTGCCGATGGCACCAAGCTGGGTGGTTCAGTTGATAGGCTGGAGGGAAGGAATGCCATCCAGAGGGACCTTGGCACGCTTGGGAGGTGGGCTGATGCCAACCTGATGAAGTTTAACCATGCCAAGTCCTACTCCTGCAAGGTCGGAGCAATCCCAGGCACAGCTCCAGGTTGGGCAGAGAAGAGATTGAGA
>JANRGW010006200.1:0-19172 GCA_024733675.1 Psilopsiagon aymara
AAGTTGTGAATGCTCCATTCCTGGCGGTTTTCAAGGCCAGGCTGGACAGAGCCTTGGGTGACATGGTTTAGTGGGAGATGTCCCTGCCCAGGGCAGGGGGGTTGGACGTAGATGATCTTAAGGTCCTTTCCAAACCTAACTATTCTATGATTCTATGATAGTTCTGCAGAAGGGCCAATACACTGCCAACATTTTTGAAAGGACAAAATAATTAATTAGGACTGACATCCATATAAAACCAAAACCCTAGTTTTTTACAGGTTCCTACTGCAACCTATAAATGTAAAGTCATCATATACATAATTAAGTCAAATGCAATACCTAAAATCTCTTCTTATACATCAACAAAAATATATATTTCATGACACATCATCAATTCTTACAGTATGTGGTCATCATTCAAGCTTCAGATCCACTAAAGCTTTACTCCTACTTGATAGGCTTCATCATCTACTTGTAATAAATGAAGCCAACAACTGCTTTTTAGCTGTGCTAAGCAAAAGTAGTCAAATAGCCCAGTGCTTTGATATATTCCTCTTGTGTTCTATTTCAACAGCAACCAAGAGAAAGAGTGCCATCTACTGCATACTGCACAGCTCAACCAATTCTGGTTCTCAAACATTTCAAGCTCATGTACTTGTGTGAGAAAGAGAAACCAAGCAGCAACCTAGACCAAGCTCGGTTTTTCCTCCTCAGTCACTACTATATTACTATTGCATTTGGACTCCCAACAGGATGCATTATAAGCCTTCTCCTCCTCCATTCTATTGCAGAACTATGAAACAAATCAGATTATTTAGATTTCAACTCTTTCAATTAATTGACTGCCATGGACTCCATATACCATTTCCCTCATCCCCCCATTAAGAAGTTATTGAACACTTACCAAGAAACAAGACGATCAGTAAAACTATTATTGTAAGGAACATCTTGTTCCAAAAAACTGCCACTTTGCTCCATAGAGGAATCACAAAAATCTTCTGCCATCTGTAAAATAGCATTTTGGTATTCAATAATTAAGCATTAAAAAAAAAAGCATAACAACCTCACAGAAGAGAGATCTATTATTGATAAGAGACTTATGTAAGGTCTCTAAAAAGCTGCTTTAAATGCAACATAATTTAGATATACATAACTTTTCCAAAAATCCAACTTGCTTGTCTCTTTCTTGTTCTTTATCAGTACAAGTAAAGACAGTTGGTTCAACTTGAAAACTCTTTGCATGATAGCAGGTACTCTCCAGGTGTTTTCATTTTAGCTTTTACTTTTCCTAGCTTATTTTGTATTCAGTCCTGATTACAAATAAACTCCATACAATAAATTCAGGGGTGGGGTAAAGATGTAAAACCTATTCCATTTCTATCCACTTACACCCCTTGTTGCCAAACAAAATAAAAACCCTTCACAAATTAAGATAATCTCTACCATCCTTCTTCAGAAGGCTTATTTTTTTACACTGATGAGTCTGCATAATTAGAAAGCACACATATTGTTATTACTTTCTATCTTGCAAATGATAACAAAAGGAGAAAACATAAACACGAGTTGTCGAGGGTTAAAACCTCTTTCAAGAGCATAAATTTGTTGGCTAGAGAAGCAACTTCAGAGGCCCATTGGTGGTGAAGATCATTTTGTGGTTGTTTATACAATCGCCTATTCAGCATTCCTGCATGGAGGGCTCTGCAAGAATTCACACTCCGGAGTACCAAAAAAAATCCCATGTGATGTGCTCAAATGAACTGAAACTCACAGAGACAACAACAGAACACCTGCTCGTCCATTGCTGCAGGTTAGAACCACTGCTACTGCACAAGTGAAGTAATACCTAATTATGCCACTGGGGGTAGAACGCACACTTGCTAGTCACCATCTGATTATTTTAGGTAAAATTTCCAACTTTGGTTAAGAGTATTTACATTTTCCAGAGACTCTTACATTTCATCCTTCAACAAAGCAGTTCTGAACCTACTGTGAACTTGTGTTAGACCATTGCATCATCTCCAATGGTTCCTTCTGGTTCTGTACCAGAAAGAAAGTGTTTAGCACTGTATGCTCAAAAGCCCCATTTAAATTTTGCGGTATCATCTGAATTCTTTACAGCAGACAGCCACGGTTTGTTATTCAGGCTAAAAACAATACAAAAATCTCTAATTCAAAGTCTTCCTATGTTACATTTTTACACTTATTTTTCCTCAATAAGTGTTGGCATTTATTTTACCAATGGTCCCATTTCCTTCGGTGACAGAAATCACATAAATATAACCCTCCAAATTACAATACTGGCCACAACTAAAGATATACTGCATCTGGCACTACAGTTCGTCTTTCTGCTTACTTGCATTTTTCTATTGTCAATTTAGTTATTCCCCAGGAACTTAAAAGCTTCTTAGCAAATTCAGAAATGAGTTTAACACTCAAAGAAAGTGCAGGCACAAGGGAGTCAATCTATTTGAAGATTGACAAGCAAGGAAATCAAAACTTCAGAGAACAGCAGCTTCATGTCTGTCCTTAATTGTGCATGTTTTTACCACTGACAGAACCAGCTCCCAGACCACTAAGAACTGTTGCCCTCTGGTACTGTCAGAGTAGCCAAATCTAACCTGTAACCACACAAGTTTTCTGCAACAATTTTATTAAGAAGATAGTTGCACATGTCACAAAGGATTTGTCTCTTTCAGAAACCACTGTTCAAAGGAAAAGATGAATGCTATAAACCAAGCACAAAAATATATCCTTTGTATACAAGTATTGCGTTTAGTGTTTGAATAGATTTTGGTACACTTCAGGTTGTGAATTTAATTTTCAGACACACAAGACCAGATTCAAGCCCTGTTTATGTCACAAGTGAAGCCAACACTCCCAATATACTCTGCATGTGTCATCAGCCTGCAGAAATTCTTGCAGCTTGTTGCCTCACATAAGCCATTAATAATCTGATGATTACAACTCCCAAAATACTTCTCACATACAGTTGGACTTTTGAGTAGAAAACAACAGAAAATACCAGAACTGAATAAGCTATGTTGAAATGCTGAGGCTTTTCCAAGTCAGCTTGTAAAAACCAAAGGTCAGTTTAGATTTTAGAACAGTTTCAAATTCTAAAGTTGAGGAAACATTACAGGAAACATGACATTGGTATCAGCTGTGGAAGATCCAATCATTCAGACTCTCCCACAGGTTTATGTAGTTAAATTCACACTCTTTACATAGCAAGGCTTTGTTCCAGGTTTTGTTCCTGAAGGTATTACAGTAAAAGCTACGTTTTTCATCCTAAATATGAATTTAAAAATGCAGGAAGCGAACATCTAATGGTTTTTACACAACACAAAGTGGATTTTTTTTTTTTAAAAAAAAAAAGCTTTAAGGTTTCTTTTTTGTGGTTTTGTTTGTTTTTTAAGATTTACTAATCTTCTGGAAAGAAATCATAACCATTTCTCTTGCTTCATGCAGAGAAGCTAGCTTTATTTCCTACACAGAAATAAAAGAAACATTACCAAATTTGAAGAACTACTTACAGGAAACAAGGTAATGCTGTAAGCCAGGCCTGTACATACAATAAGAGTAATTAACACACTTTGTTTCTTTCCCTTACTAAGAGCATTTATTTTACAAGAACTAATAATTTCTCGTAGTGTTTGTGTCATGTTCCACAAATGTCCTCTTATTAAGCTACATATAAGCTCATAGAGGCCTTTATTTCAGTATCTCAGAACCTTTTGCATCAAGCTGAAGTCCACAAGTTTCCTACAGCCCTTACACATGCTATATGCAGCTAGCTTTGAATATCAGATACCTCTTATCTCTTCAGCACCCACAGTGCCCAGCATCTACCACAAGGCTGCAAAGCTGCTCCTCACAAACTTGACAAACAACTCCTGGAAAAGCTGCACTGCACCCTCATATCTTGCTGAGCTCACAGCATGGGAAGCCAGATCTCCTGTATGCTGGCTGCTCCAAAAACCGCAGAGAAAGGAGGTCTCACTTGCTGATGCAAGCAATGGGGCTCATCCTGTGCACCCTGGCTGCTGCTGGGATGAATCAGCAGTGTGTAAGAAACAAACAACACTCTTCAAAAGAGGCTTAAGGCTCTGAGACTTCAGATGCTCAAGTCCTAAATAGCATTCCTAATAGTCCTTCAGCTCAGGTCACAACTAGTATAAGGAGCAGCTAAGCTCCGTGTTTATAACAACAAAAGCGTAAACCAGACCCAAGCCGGTGAGAAAACAGGGCTGAGGTTGCCAGCACACTGAAGTCCTACCTCAGCGGAGAAATAAACGGCAGGCACAGCACCAGGAGCACTCCTATTTCACCGTACAGGATGGTGGCAACTGCTGTCCACTGGAAAGTCATGGTCCCGAGCCCTGCGGAGGAAGAGGAGGCTGAGGCGGGCTGACACCCCGCCGCTGGCGGCTCCTCCGTGCCTCGCGTTGGGCCACGAAGTTTCGAAGGGAAACATCTCAGTGTAACATAACCGAAGGTGGGGGGTGTGTGTGCCCCTGCACCGACTGCCCGTCCCGAACCAGCCCCCAGGGCAGAGCTCCACCTGCCAGGGAGCGGGGATCCTCACCGCTACCACCAGGGCAGCCCCGCGCGAAGAGACCGCAGCCCCGCCTGCGCTGCAGGCCGCCGGCTCCCTCCCGCCGCGCTCGGTCCTCCCTGCACAGCCGCAGAGGAGAGGCCGGGCCCGCCCCAGGCCCATCCCGTCCCCCCTCACGGCGGCCCGGCCTTCGCAACCACCTCTACGCCGGCGCCCGGTTGAGCCTGATGGCGAAGAGTCGCTAACGGGCGGGAAGCGCGGCCTCCCCCAGCCGAGCGGGCCCGGGCTAGCAAAGAGTGAGCCGGCCCTTCTCCCCCGCGCTGCCGGACGGAAGCAGCGTTCAGAGGATGTGGGCCGGGCCGGGCCGGGCCTGAGTGACACAGCGGCCGGAGGGGCAAGGCTGGGCGGGGCGGGGCGAGGCGAGGGCCGCGGGGCGGAGGAGGCCGCGTCCCACCTGAGGAAGGCGCGGGCGGGCTCCTGGTCGGTCGCCGCGGAAGCCGTTCTTGACCGGCCGTCTCCCCGCTGCTCGGGCTCTGGTAGGGCCCGAGGCAAGACTTAGACTAATGACCGAGCCTGGCTGACTTTATTAAGGACCGCTCCTCTGCTGGAAAATGCAGGGACCTCCTCGTTGAGAAAAGTTAAGTACCTTTTTAACGTTGAGGGAATGGTTGTAAGCATTTTGCTCTGAGGTCTTGCTGCAATCATCCCACTGCACAATGACTTAAGCTTATTCAATCAGGGACTTCAGCTCAGCTCGTTATTTCTCAAGTTCAGCTGAAGTACTGTGTATATCTGTCCATCCCCCCCTCTATGCATTACAATACTATAATGTATTAAGATCCCATAAATCTGTTTTATCCAGGAAAATAAGTCCAGTATTCATAAAGACACCATAAATAACAACCAAACAACATTTTCCAATGCTGTCAAACAGGTATGTTTGAACCTCATGAATAAAACAGTATTAATTCAGAAAATCCTGTTCTATCCCACTGTCCTGTGTGGTGATTTTCACCAGCACAGCGAGGCTCCAAGCACATTATTTCCATACCTTGTAACCTATTTTCCCATTTCTTGACCATCTCTTTATCCTTGTAACTCCTGTTCTTTGCTCCTGTATAACCCTATCCTAACCTCTTTTCACTGTTGTTCCTAGTTCTGCTATATCTGCACCTGCACTCAGTATTTCTCATACCATTATTTGGGCAGTCTTGGCCTCACGTGGCGTTACCGACAGCTACTGGGCACTCTTGGCCCTGTGAGTTTCTAGTTCTGAAGGAACCCACAAAACTACTCCAGTTACCTGTGTAGTTCAGTTTCCATTGTTCAGCTGTTTAATTAGTCCTTAATCTCTGCTGAAATCCAGCCATGCCTCCCTGAGCTGTCTGCAGCTTTTACCAGCTGCTCACACTGCTGCATGTCACATCTGGCAGTTCCATGTGCCATTCATATCCAGTGTTCTGTGCCCTGACCAGTTAGCGCAGGCCAGGACCCATCCAGCAGCTTACTTGACTGCCTGCAGTCCTAACAGATCCTGATGCCCTGCAGGAGGAAGAGGTTACTTGTCTAGCCTGGCATCACCAGCCCTCTTGACACAACTACTTGCTTTTGGGAATGCTGTCCCGATTAATTTCCATCAAAATGAGGCAGATTAAATGCCATTAGTAGTTCTTTGTTACTTTAATCCATTGGAGCTGACACAGGGTAGGAAGTTCTTGCATAAGCAGTTTTGAGCAGAGCTGTTTGCAGCTGCTCACAATCTGAAATTGTTTACACTAAAATTTCACAGGTCTGTGGCCTGGGGATGGAGCCAGTGTGTTAACATTTTCCTAGCTGCCGCCAAGCAATGTCAGGATGAAAGGTTATATCCCAAATAATTTTTTATGCATAACAAGTATTGAACAATGACACAGTGATACAGTCAGCTATTTCTATCCAGTCTACACAGTGGAAACAGCTTGGGTTTTAAGAAGTATTTCTAACATGTTTTCATAAACATATTTAATCAGAAGTATAGACAAAACATAACCTCTTAGTATGTCCTGGTTATTACATTTTAGCTATTGGCCTACAGCCATTATACTTTCTTTAAGCTGTTAAAATGTTATTAAATACTTTCTGTCCTCTAATTCCAGAGCAGTTCCCATTTCTGAGTTGCTTACTTCTTACTAGCACTGTAAGCTGCTCTCCCAGCAGCCTAGCCTCATACTGGTAGGACTATATTTGCACATCCCTGCTGCCAGAGACTGCTATTTCAGTTCATGGGCTTTGTAAAATCTTGGATTCACTCTACAGTGACTGCTGTGCACTTCCACTGCAGCTGCTGCATGTTCCCCACCAACCTGGAGTGAGATCTGTGGAACAGAGAGAAACCTCCTGCAAGCATCTGTGAGACCTCCCTTCTCCTGTTGAGTGCATTCTGCCACTTCTGGAAGGTATTCTACCTGAAGCTGTACAAGTCTGGGTTGTTGATCTAAGGCTGCCTATCCTTCCCTACCTATGACATACAATATATAGAATGTCTGGCTGCTTTGGGAAAAAAACCTCATGAACCTTAAGACATTACAGCTATAAGAAATAACTTTTTCTCCCACCAGTAAGGTCACAAGGTATTCAAAAGTAGAAATACAAAATGCGTGTGTCTTAGCAGCTGGTTAGAGGACACAAATCTGACTAATCCTTGGTTGAAGCAAAGGCAAAGTTTGAAGTTGTTCCATTCTAGTTTGTCTTGTATGACAGCTTGTATGGCTTCTATAACATCATCACAAACTGCATTAACCCAAGACACAGAAGACACCTATGAAACAACTTACCAGTAAGGAACAGAGAAAATGGTATTGTATGGGCTGTGTGAGGGATTATTGCAGCAGGGTAAAAGTTATAAGAAAGTAGATATATTACAAGAATATGGCACTGTTGTGCAGGTGGTTTAACACCCTGAACAAAGAGCTGGATCAGCTGCAGGAGGCAAAGGACCTAAAATATGAAACAAAACTTTGTATCTAATCTTACTTGCAGAAAAACTTTTAAAAAATTTGAAAATTAGAAGATAGACTCAGATTTGAAAATTAGAAAAAGACTAAGTATCAGGTGACATTGTAACCAACACATAGAGGGGAAGTGTTGAGGACCATGTTAACACAATGCAGCTGCATATGTGAGAACCAAATGTTCCTCATAGACTGCTTCAAACTTCTGGAAGCAGAAGTTATCTTGTGCTTAACCCCTATGTAGTCCTAAAAAGAAACACAGTCTGCAAGAGCCATGATTGCTTAAGCAACAACATAGATTGCTGCATCTAAAGCAGTATCAGCTAGAAACAATAACAAGGAAATGGTTACAAAAACTGGTGATTGAGTAACCTGTAGAGGAATATTTGTGTGGTGGGTTTTTATTGGTTGCCATAACACCCTTGTAAGCTTATATAATCAAGTGACTTTGTTAAATAAAGGATTCTGTGCCGCCATGCAGTCTGTGTCATCATACTCCACAAGGAAGGGATCTATCTAGTGGCCTTAAAGTGAGGATGAGGATTTTCTCATATTCAGATGGCTTATAATGAGAAATATGACCATAGAATCACAGAATCATAGAATAGTTAGGGTTGGAAAGGACCTTAAAATCACCTAGTTCCAACCCCCCTGCCATATTCTAGAACAATGCTGGGAGTTAAATAGCTAACTCCCATCTTTAGCAATTTATGTATATTAGAACAGTATGGCTGGTCAGAGTACAGCTATAAGCTCCAATTTTGCCATTTACTCTACATCAGTACAGTGGAGTGTGTCCAGATGTACTCAAAATTCACAAGCGAAGAAGGCTTAAAATTAATTTCATTCTTAGAAAGGGATGATAAACTTCTGTGGACTTCTATGGTGCATAACTGGCCAGATAAAACATTCTTTAATTACTAGCAATATTAACAGCAACTTAGAACTTGTACTTCAGGCAGGAAGCTCTATGATTGATCTCACACAGGCACAACAACTGCTGCCTTCAAAATCATCAAGTATTCAACTCCTAAATAGGTCAAGATATTTCAAGTCCTCTAAAATTTGTATTCTCCCCTTTTAAGAAAAAAAAAAAACCCAACACCTTGCATTTGTGTTATTTGATTATAATAAATAACTTTTTCTTTTCTGCCCCTTGTGGCCAATGGGACAAGTAATAGTTGCTTGTCAAATCATAAAAATCTTCAGGAAATGCTAACACAGGGCTTGGTTAGAAATGACATGATGAATATGAGTCAAGGAAAAGTGAGGCATCAGAAAGAGAAGTATTAACTGCAGAAGACGTTGCTGGGGGATTTTCCTGGAATACAACATATAATTGTGCTCATCCAATGTCAACAAAAGAATTACAATACAGAAGGGTGAAAAAAAAGTTGTCTGAAGGAATGGAGAACCTATTGCACCAAAAAAAGTTGCAGATACTATGAAAAATGATCTTTTATGCAACTGAATTAAAAATTTGCAAGTATTTTGATATCTAAATGATTTGGGGAGTATCAACAAAAGCAAACTCCCCTCCCCCAGGTTGTCATAATTTATAGTATAATAAAAAATAAGGACAATTGTATAAAAACCCGAGTAATTTATTTGGAAAATTTAGAACTATTCACTTGTATATTCACAGAAGTCGGAGAGGCAGAAAATGAAGCAATTTCTGGTATGAATTTCTGTGTAAACTTTGAAAGAAAACAAATTATTTGATTACAAATAATTGTACCATACAGATTTGTGAAATTTCCCTTGCAGAACAAGTGCAGCTGATGTGTAATGTTATTATCTTGTTCTAATTTTCACTATTTCCCTCCTATACAAAGATCCAAAGCCAAGCGGCTGTCATGCTTTGATAAGCAACAAACCAGCAGGCAAAAAGGACTGCAAGAGCCCTACTGAGAAAATCTGTCAGCTTTTCTGTGACCTATGAAGTTCTGTTTTGGTAGATGGCAGGGATTTAATATTTTATATAATCATTATACAATAAATAACCAAAACTGAATTTTCAAGATTGAACTTTCAAGTCTTGGAATTTAGGTTCAGCTAAGTTTGTACATTGAGATAGTTTAAGCTACCTTTTCATTTTACTCTTTCCTTCCTTCCTCATTGTTTATCTATTCCAGGTTTCTTCTACTATATGAAGTGTGGAATTTTTCTGACTTGTAAGTAAGTGTAGAAAGTTTTGGTCTGCAAAAGCAACATTTAATTTGAAAGAAGATACTGTACTGGGCTTCAAGGCCTCAGAGTTTTAAGCTTGAAACATCTATTCATATTTAAAAGTACAGCTTAGTCAGCTGAGGCTAAAACTTCTACAACTGCTCCCTTTGTATTCTTTTGGTTTGAAATTCTTGGTATTATTTATAAGAAGGCGTTCTGATTTTACAAGGTTTTATGTAAGAAAGGCCCTAGTTTTGCAAACACTGCTGTATGCAATTGTTTGGTGAAAAAATAAATTAAAATTACCAGAGTCTTACAATAATCAATCCTCTGTGTAGTAGTGCATTGGAAAGAGAATTCCACATTTGTGCAGTCTGGACTATTTTCTAGAGTGAAAATGATGATATAAAAATACTAAAAATATAAAGTATCATGTTGATCAGAATGTCATGCTGTGTTGAAAATACTCAGTATAGGAATGTGACTCAAAAATAGAAACACAATTAAAAATTTAACAATGTATCAATAATTGCAAAAATACAAGTTCATATAGAACTAAAATACTTTCTGTTATCACACACCATAATAGTCATTCAGATAATCTAGTACTGCTGAAGTACTTGATAAAACATTAAAAACTTTCTTTTCTTGCTTTGAAGTTATGCGTTCCATCATGTACATTAAGTGATGGTGAAAACATGTAAAAGGAGTTCCAAGCTCAAGAGCAATGTCAGCCCAGTCCTGGATGCACTTCAAAGGTGTCTCTTCATATCCTGCAAACATTGCTGGATTTGCCAAGAGTCCTCTAGCCACCATTACACCTTCAAATTGGAAATCAAAGCAGTAAGTTACATTAAATTTTACATTCAATCTTTCTGTAGGCTTTTTACAGCACCCCCTTAGGACAACCACCCAAAACTTAAAGGCAAGTAAGTAATGGGAGAACAACAGGGATGGGTATTATAGCTGAACTGGAGAAACACATTTAACAATCTAAACCTCAGAGTACCTACAACACCTGTCAACACATTCCACTTGATGATGTATCCAGATGGATCTCTCCAGAATGTGAAATGAAGCTCAGGATACTTTTGAAACTGCAACTCAATTGTATTTTGGTTATGTTTGCTACACACATACAAACTTGCCTTTTTAATATAATATTATAATGGAAAGATGCAAGAGTAGCAGCAGGCTGTTTAGTTATTTTAGTGCAACTTGGCTGTTTTTGCTGACCTATAATCCTTCTTCCAGTAAGAGCTCCATGTCACAATTATATAAATCTCAGGGTTCTTGATCTGCAGTAAATCTTTCTGAGCAAGCCAGTGTATTTGCAACTGTAATCCCAGATTGTCAGATAAACCCATACAAGTTCTATTATTATTTTTCTGTGATTAAGGGATTCTGTCTTCCTGCACAGTCAACACACAACCTATCACACTTAGATTTTTCTTAAAAGAGAGGAAGATAAAAAGTGAAAAATTTCTTTCACTATTGCACATAACAGAAAAAACGCTGATAATTTTTAATTCTGTTATTGAAGGTCAACTGTGCTATGAAAATATTCTTTTCTGTTACATATTTCCTTGCTGCTTTTTATTTGGGGGGGGCGAGTCACTGTAGCAGCATAGCAGTTTGGTTCAGCTGGTCTCTGCTGTTGCTATTAAACACCAGTAGCGTCAAAAGAAATGTGCCACATGAACTTTTCCTTATGACACTAGCTACTCGTCTCTGTCCTGTTGTTCTCCAGCTGAAAGATGAAAGTGTGCAGATACAGATCCTCTCTTCAAACCAGCTACTGAATTTCTGCATTGTCTTGAAACTACAGGTGGTTTCAGGAATCTACTGTGATGAAGTAACTGCAGGGCAATCCTGCAAAAAATCCTCAAACTTTAGCACTGAAGTGTAGGACAAGGTAAACACACAGATATGAGAGTGCCCTTGAAGCTAACCACCTTAACTGTTAAATATCTGGCTTAAGAATAGTTCATTTTCCCGCCATATTCTTACGGTAAGAAATCTGACCCTATGTGCACAAAGTAGAGATTTCCAAGAGGAAGTTCACAGTTCAGCTCCATAAAGAGGTAGACTGAATGTCTGAAGGTCCCCCTGAACTTCATTACTGAGTGATGAGAGAGCATAATTAAGCAAATAGCTTTTGTAATTTGCCTTGGAAATCATTATTTGTGGTTTTGAATAGCAGTGCTCTAGTGAATTTACAAGTGATTCTGTTTATGATTTTTATAAGGCATCTAAAACACCCTTCTTCATTTGTCTCCTCAAGGAGTGTAAAGCACTCAAATTATGTCCTACTTATAGCTAAAATAAATACTACAAAATCTCATTTGTAAGTTTACTTAGAAAACAGTGTTTAATCTTACCATCTGCTCCTGTCAAGTGATGAACTTTTTCAGCATCTCTTAAAGTTTTAATGTCTCCGTTAGCCACAATAGGTATAGACATGCTTTGTTTAATTATTTTAATTGCATCATAATGTACAGGCTGATGTCTTTCTTCTACACTTCTCCCATGTACTGTAATCCATGAAACTCCAGTTGCTTCAGCTTTCTGACACAAGTCAACTGTTCTTTTTAAGTCCTCGTGGATCCTACAATTCCACAAAATGAAAGTATCAGATGAGTTACCTGAACTGTATAAAACGCTGTCCTCCATAAGGAGGAGTTATCACAGATTTGTATAAATAACTATAAATAAAGAAAATATTACTGTTGGAAGATAATGAGGTTTGGTTTGTTTGCTTTAATAAAGACATATGAGTTTAATGTATAGAAACCACTCTTTAACTTATCATTTCCTAATTACATCACATCTCTGAAATATACATGATAAATTTTACAGAGATCGAAACAAGGGTGTCCAAAAGATTCTAAACCAAACATCATTATTTTGCTTACTTTGTGGGGGGGAAAAAAATAATAATTATAGTAGTTCCTCTTTCCCCAAAGGTTGGAAACTGTGTAGAAACTTAACTGGCAGATATACAGAAGATATATGGGATGTGTGAATATGGGATGAGCAGTGGAAGTGGTACAAAGCAATGCAAAGCAACAGTTTACAGAAGGGAAGCAGGATGTGTTCCTTACAGCAGCTGTGGGGACTAGCTCCCAGTTTTGTTACCCTTCCCTTTATAGCCAGCAGCAAATGTGGCTCTGGCTTCCAGCAGCTCACAAAGTAAATCCTTGTGATGATACATGCTATGTGTGGCTCGTCTTTTATGGAACCATGAACCTTTTAACTTGTACTTTCATACTGGCTGGATTACAAGAAAACTCTTCACATCCAGTATGTTACCTGGGTAAGTAGTCAAAGCCTGTGCTGGTTCTACCATCTAAGTCTGGATTACTTTTCCCAGATATTCTTTCATCTGGGGTCCAAAAAGTCACACGTAAGGAAAATAAAATAATGTGTAATATTATGTTAACAGAATTACATATAGGGTGTTATATGAACATGTTTCTTAAAAGAAATAAAAGGATTATTCCATGTATCACAAACATCACTTAGATCTACCTTATTTTAATAGATACTGAAAATCTCGGTTTGTCGATCTGATTCCGTACATGTCTCACCATATCTTGAACAAGCTCTGGTTTATTTATTAAGCAAGCACCATAACCTTCTGCCATCGCCCATCTGTAAAAGAAAAAGAACATGTGTATTCCACATTTGAAAAAATGCAGAGCAATTTCAGTCAGATACATTGGTTTTGTTCCTTACAACCTTCAGAATGTGTGGGTGAGTAGACCAAGATAGTACTGGCTGTAGATCAATGACTCGTTTGCAGTTTGGCACCAGCCTTTAGATCTTGGTTCAGTCTCCATTTGGACAAGTTACTAATCTCTTCCAGTTCAATTTTCTGTCCACAAAATGGACTCACAGGGAAGATAAATTAACATTTAATCAACAGTGGTTTACAGTGTACATAAAATAAACAAATTGATGGTTTCCCCTCCTTCGGGTAATGGATTTCTTCTAAACGGAAAATTACTTTGGATTGAAAAGGGAGATTTTTGAAGTGCAGGGAAGGATCTGAGTTCAGTAATATTCTGTTCTCCCTCAGCTGCAAAACACCTTATTTTGATTGGCATGAAATAACCTTTACTTCCACTTAATAGCAACAGGTTTTTTCTTATACATTTTTTCTTATAAAGGCAGATTTAGTGCACAAAGTTTTGTTATTTTGAAGACAGCATGTGCAAGAAACAAAGGATTCAAATGTAAGCATATATTTTTGTCCTAAAAGGAACTTACAGTTTGGCATACTTAACTGTAGTTAGCTTAGAAAAAAAATTACATTTCCATTCTGAAGTCTCAGATCTCTCCAGAAAAGAATTTTCTCAAATACTGTAATTTTAAGTCAAGACAACCTAATTAGAATAGACAAGTATTGGCACCGTAGTATTATCTTTTGCTTTCCTACATTTGAGGTGTTCACTAAGAAAAAGGCTGCTTGACAAGCATGGAATAAATGGTTCTCAATTGAATCAGTTAGCAAGAATCTTCATTTGTGCATTACTACTCTGTTTCACTGTCAAGACAAAATCTTTATTAATTTAAGAGAGAAGTAGATCACTAATTCACTGTACTTATAAACCTAATAAAAAATGGAAGAAATTCTTTTCAGCTCTTCCTGAATAATGTGATCTGTATAATTATGTTTTAGAGACTATCCTTCACTTGCAGAAGTCTGAGACATCAGGGACTTGGCTCATTATTTTGGCAATTGCCACATCACTTCTCAAAACATTCTCCAAATTATTTGCAGCAAGCTGGTTTTGGTAATGCATATTTAACAGCTGCTGAGAAGGAATGGACACTTCACTTCTTAAGTCAACACTCAGTATTTCAGAAATGAAAAAAGGCAGGTTGGCAAATACACCTGGTTTTCCCAGTCTCACCATGGTGACAGGCATCTTAGAACATTCAGAACAGTGTCTTGACACATAGACATTTCTGACAGGTTAAAAAGCTCTTTCTCTCTCAAAGTCTATTTTTAAGTTAAGATAGAAATGACTATGAAAATGAAGACCAGCATTCTTTAATCTCAAATTATTTCATCATTATTTCACCGAGCTTTTTCAGATCTTTACCTCTGAGGACAGCCACAGTTTAGGTCTATTCCATCTGCAAAAGGACAGACGATACGGGCAGCATCACACAAAACCTGTGCTTCTTTAGCAGCAAACTGAACAATCAATGGACGATCACCTACTCCAATGAAAACGTACTTAAGAGATTAAACAAACAAATAAACAATACCTGCCCCCCCCATCAGATGCTCATCTTTCACAAACATGGTAAATGAAATTAAGTATTCTCTACTTTTCATCAGTCTTCGTGTTTCCCCTCCTGGCCTGCCCCTTCTTGTCTGTATGCTGCCCCTCTGCTGTGCTGAAATGGCTGGCTGTCTTGCCAGGTAGGAAACTTTCTTACAGAACCAACCCTTCAGAAAGGAGCCAAACAACACACAAGCTCTTCCCTTCCTTATCCTAGCCCATCTTTTTCTTCTTCTGTGCCAACATAGCTGGTTTTTATCCACAATGTGATATGCAGAGTTTGAATGAGAACACAGGGGCAGAGGCAGCTTTAGCAGCTTTGCCTCAAGTGGAAAACCAAAGAGTCAGTAATCCTCAATTCAGGTCTGCTAAACCATTTTTGATTCACTAACACCCCTGCAGAGAGCCAGATGGTCATTTGGACTATGCTCTTCTCTTTTACAGCTACTGCATTACATTAAAAGCATCTAAAAATATCTCAGTCTCAGTGCTCACTTTCCACATAAACAATTGCTGTGGTTAAGAGACAGGGTGATATTAGAGGACTGATGGAAAGAGATGATCCAACAAATCCACAGAGTGAGTGCACCTTGTTACTGAAAGGACCACAGATGCTTCTGATGATTTTTCTGTTTTAGTGGAAAATATGTAGTTATTGAAGTACTGGAGCTTAAGTCAGAAGCAGTGCTCTCTCAGACAAGCTGAGACACTTCTGGAAGTCACCTAAAAATCCAGCAAGCAAAAAAAAATTGCTTGCATATTTTCAAAACAGTCCATTTAATACAGTGCTCTGGCTGAGGAGATTTACATTGTTACAGCCAGTATTTTGGAATAATTTCACACTCCTATTGGATATTTGGTTGAGTATTAAGTAATAAATATATTGAGCCTAGCAATATTATTTTTTTTAGCAGCAGCCACAAAAAAAATCAACCTCTATTTGAGAAATAAACAACAAAGAAACATCAATGCCAAAGAAAATGCAAAGCAGAAATTGTAATTGTATATTCCAAACTACTCCACTAACTAGAAGACAAAACCCCCCAGACTGCCAGGAAGTCAAACACAAAACCGCAGTAAAATTTCACAACTTGTTGTGGAGCTACTTGTTAAAAACATAAATGCTAATAACATAAATACTATACTCTGGGCAAAGCTGTCTGAGGCGCAAGGTTTTACAGGCCTATAAAATTAAGGTCATGATGAAAGAAGTGAATAGGGAAAAGATGCCCCTTACAGTATTATAGCATTTCTTTTTTACCCCTTCTTATCAGGCAGCAAAATTGCAGCATAAAGGAGAATTTTTCTTTTCCCATCCCTACACCCCCCAGACTACCCTACATAACTGACCTGTGGAACTTCAATGCCAGAGGACATTGTGAAGATCTGAAGTATAAGTAAATTCAAAGGGGGCAAACTACGGGCTTGGTGGAACTTTTGAGCCATATATATTGTCAGTTATGTTCCTACTTTTACAAACAATTATTAATATGTTTGGTTTTAAGTTGAATTCCACTAATGAGTCTACCTGTGCTTGCCAATGTGACTTTTCTCTGTAAATGCTCTATTTGTATAACACACTACATTAAACAGCCAGTGCTAAAATAATGAAACACACTTCCCTCACAATTATACATACACTCACAAAGCCAAAAATTCAGTGGTCTGGATAGGTTAAATCATCACACTTCATAGATCCTACATGCTGATCTTACTAGCACGTTATCAGTGCTCTCCTTATTCCTTAGTCACAGCCTATGCCTCTGTGTTCCTTGTTACACTCTTCTACTGCAGCCACTTCATGTCAAAAGATCTGTATCATTACTGTCACCTCTACCCACATTTCATACAACTTTTCTCTTTTGATGTACAGTCAGGACTCTGTACTTCCTCTTTTTGTATGTGTTCTGGTTTTGTTTCTGAACCATGCCTGAAGCTTTGCTTCTCCTCATCAACCATAGCCATGCCCAACTTCTCGGTCTCTTCTTATTCCTTTTTATCAACCTCTCAATATCTCAAGGAGACTTATCAACCAATTTACTGGCTCCATGACAAGAGGCCCTTCCACCTTCCACCCCAGGTAATCAGGTAATTTGAAACCCTGCTTCTTTTATCAATCCATGATTTCACTGTGTCAATACCTATTCTTTTTTTCACCTTTATCCACGCTCATCTTTGTTAGAGATCAGAAAACTTTTTGAAGCAATGAGTCAAGTGTTCATCTCTGAAACACACAAGGAAAACCAATTGCTGGTAAAATAATCTTGCCACCATCTTGGACTGGGTCTGGCTGGGATGGAATTAATTTTCACATTTGTTTAATGCTTATTTATAGCATCCTGTGTGGTGCTGTGTTTCGGATTTTGTGACAAAACCAGTGTTGATAATGCACCAGTGTTTTGGCTGTTGCTGCACAGCACTTGCACAGTGTCAAAACTTTTTCTTGCTCTGCCTCCTCCTGGTCCCAGCAGATAGATCAGGTGGGCAAGAAATTGGGAGTGGACACAGCTGGACAGCTGACCCAAACTGGCCCAGGGAATATTCTGTACAATGTAACATCAAACTCAGCAATAAAACTGCAGAGGTAAAAAAAGAAGTGTGTTCCAGGGTGGCTGTTGCTTGGAGACTGGTTCAGCATTGGTCTGCTAGTGATAGGTGGGAAGTGACTACCTTTGCATCAGTTGGTCTTTTTCTTTCCTCCTTCTTTCCTTCACTTATTAATCTCTCTTTATCTTGACCTATGAGTTCTTACTTCTGTTCTGTTCTTTCTGTTCTCCTCCTGTGCTACTAGGAAGGTGGAGAAGGAATGCTTGAACAGCTGTGTGGGTGGTTGACGGCCACCTATGTTTGGTCAACCCACCACAGACCTCAGTTTTCCACTATCTCATTTGACACACTGTCACTGGAATGTGTTTACTTTCACCTACAATATTTCTATGGTTTCATAATCAATCAGATACAGTTTAACAAAACTGTCATTGGAGGTCAAGCTGTGTGACAGACTTCATTCACTTGGCCAATTTAGCTTATCACCACGTGAAACATTCTGACAAGGCAACAGTTTATTAAAAAAATACCTTTGTTGGTTGTGAATTCGCTGTCTCTCGCTTTTGCAGATCTCACAAAATCAGCTGCCACTATCATTGGCGTGTAACACAAATCACAACTGTATTTCCTAACCAAGGTTCTGAAAGCCAACCTGCAGACGCATGAAAATCAAAAATTAAATAGTAAAGCCATTTTCCTGATTAGCTGCTCTAAAACGCTGTTCTGACATGCAGTACTCTGGGGATGTCTAATATTATCATACGATAAAATACATCCCACATCTGTCTGTCTTAAATAACTAAAGGGAAAAAAATGTCATAATCCCTGTGTTTTACAGTCAAGATAAACGTCCTCACAGAACATACACTGAAAACACAGTTGACATGACAGTTACTTACTTGGAATAGCGGACCATGGGGGCACATATTTTTACAACTTGGCCAGAATGAAACAAATCCATGGGATCTTTCAGCTGGCATTCTTTAGTTTCTATGTCACCAATCATGTATGATTAATCCTTTTAACATCTGGAAAAGCAAGCAGTGTTTGAAACAGAAGTCATTCAGCTATTTCTGACAGGCCATACAGCAGCTTGCTTTTCAGTAGAGCATCTTGCAAGCAGGCCCTCCCTTGCGGAGTGCTGGAACAAGCTTCTTGCCACAGCCAGCTGCTGAGCACCGGCCCCATGCCCCGTTGTACTCTGGCATACCCACGCGGTATCATCCCTGTGTTTTCATTCATAGAATCACGGACTGGTTTGGGTTGGAAGGAACCTTAAAGCTCATCCAGTCCCAACCCACTGCCACGGGCAGGGACACCTTCCATTAGACCAGGTTGCTCCAAGCCCCGTCGAACCAGGCCTTGAACACTGCCAGGGATGGGGCAGCCGCAGCTTCCCCGGGTAACCATGCCCACCCAGAGCTCACATCTCTCTCGGGCTGGAGGGGAGGTTCTCAGCCACCCCTCAGCGCAGGCCCGGCTCAGGCAGCCCCTGCCCTGCCTCACGGAGGAAGTTTTTCCTCATGCCAGGCGAGAGCCACCCCTGCTCCAAGCCCGCTGCCTCCCGCTATAGGCCCGGCTCCCTCCACCTCTCCCCGCACGGCGGGGGCACGGGCCAGGCGGCCCCGGCCT
>JANRGW010006201.1:0-28283 GCA_024733675.1 Psilopsiagon aymara
GACCAAACATCACTAAGCCATAACTAAAAACATTGGTGTTATCAGCACTGTTCTCAGGCCGAAAGTCAAAAACACAGTGCTGCACCAACTACTAAGAAGGAGAAAAATGACTGCTACCTGCTGAACCCATGACACCCACACAGTCTAACCTTACACAACGCTGGGACCTTATTAAGGCTCCCCCACTTAAAATCAACTAGTTTCCATGTTCCGTGGCAATACATGTGTGTATACAGCTATGGATCTGTTGTTGGTTTCATTATTGACCCTGGAGATTTTACTGGTTGACTGTATATCCATCAAAAATACATTTCATATTCATTATGCAGTACTGTAAGAAATGGATACCGGATTCAGAGTGGGAAAAAAAGGCGCAGAAGCACTAACAGCACCCTCCAGCAAAAGCGTTTCAAATATTTAAGCCACTGTATTTCAGGAGGTGAGATTTCAGCTTGTATTATTGCTCAAAATGGCTGCATTTAGAAGCAAATGAAAAGTCATACACAGAGGAATGCTAACATGAAGGGCATCTTTTTCCCCTCACAGTTATATGAATGGGGGTTAAAGGGATGTAAGTAAAAGCAGCATATGACTGGTAGTTCTCCAGTTTCATTTGAGGTACAAAAGGCAAGCCTGAGAGGTGTGAAGTTGGCCTGAATGTGAAAACAAAATCATAATGTGAATATGTAAATAAAATTAAAATAACCAGAACATTCTCTCACCAGATTATAGCGTCATCTTCAGCCCAAGAGACAGCCTGAACCATGGTCTCTGCAGGTACTTCTTTAGCATCACTGACTGCTGCTGCTGCTACCCACAGAGCCTCTTAACAAGCAGAAACTGTTAGCTGAACAGTTGAATGAGCCTGGGAAGGTGCAATGAAATGAATAGTTCACTAATGCTTCTTCTATAACTTTGGGTCTTTTTCTGTTCTTTGTGGCGAGAGATGCAGCAAGCCCGGCCTTGAAAACGCAAACACTTGATGAATTTGTTCCCATTTTGGAAACCACTGGAAGTTTTTCATAGCTTTAAATGAAGATTTTTCTTGAAACCACAGAGAAGGATGTTTTCTTTATCCTTTTCACACGGTTAAAATCCAGACAGCCCTGAAACCTAGGGAAATCGAGCACTCCTACACTCCCCTGTATTTTCCAAACAGTTGATACTGGTAATTAATATAGGCTTTATCCTAGGGCTGTGTGGTCAATTTAAAGTTCCAATATAACTTATGCATTTGAAGCTATAAAATTAACACATAAATATGGATAAAAACATCATATATTCAGTTTTGCCATATAGTGGTTTAGGCAGGTAGCTAGACCATACTTGGCCATGTAATGAGGATGTTCTTCATGCATTTCATTTAAATGCTTACCTGTCTTCACTGTTCCATGCTTTGTCTTCCTGTACTATTATTTTAGCTGTTTGCTTTTTTTTTTTACGTGGAATAAAAGTACTCACATTAAACACAGGCAAGCTAATGGCATGTTGATAATTTTTCACATACCTGCAAGGGTAGATATTACTGTCTAGTGATATTAAGCTTGGAAGACATTTTGCCAAGAGAAGACACTAGAAGAAACCCTACAGAGCCAAACTATTGTTAATCTCCATGCATTTTATGACTTACAATACCTGCACATACACAAAAGAAGAAACATTTTGCCAAATCTACTTGTATTTTCTAATCTAAGCAAGACATCAGCATTACGCAGGCACTTCTTGCAGGTATTTTATGACCTGTGTAACAAACTTACATTGTCTTAATGAGTATCAGACTGTTCGACGTATTTGTTAAAGCAGTAGCTCCTGGGGGCCTGGGCATGTGAAAGCCTTTTGACTTTTATTTTAAACATCTGAAAATCTCCCCTTTGGCTGCAAAACAAGCGTTGGAAAACGTGGGCCATTGCAGGCTCAGAAGTCAGAAAAAAACATAAAAAAATGAACCCATAAATTTGAAAAGTCTACAAAAAGGAAAGTCCAAGATAGTTTCTAGTGCCTGACATCAGATTTTTAATTTAGAATTGTTGAGACAGTACTATATTAGTGAATTTTACTATGAGTTTACATAGTAACATAAAAATGAATGAAAATTATGCTGGAAATGCATTTTTTCCATGATCTGTATGTAGTTCTGACATATACCACTGTTTAGGTCGGTGTGCGATGCAACTTTTTAATTATTTTTTTCTTTTTACCATGGGAAAAAAAAAAATAATTCACCATTTCTAGGGAAAAATCTGTTCTGCTAATATTTCTTCAGAATTTCTGCAATTTTTTATGTCACCAAAAATGCCCTTAGGAAATTTGAGGACAATTTAGTAGTTTTTTTAAACACCTTGTAGTAGTTGACTTGCTAAATCAAGATAAATTACAGTCATCCCCAGGCATGCTCATGAGCTTGTCGAGATCACAGCCTAAAAACACATGAAACAACACAGGGTATTCCCTTCCATATGCAAACTCCAGGAGCAGTTTTAAAGTTGTGAGGAGACATCAGCTCTGAGTTCCCCTTGAGTGTGAGGGCTCTAAATGGCAGAACGCTGACTGCTAATTACTAGAATGAAAATGTATGTTTTCTAAATGTGTGATAAACTGCTCTTGAAACGTGAGAACCTGCAAATAGGATGTTGTTTTCAGCTATGCATATAGTTGTTCTAGGTTAGTTTTTTGCATTCGTTTTGCAAACTCTATTTTAACACAAGACCTAACTGGAAGTCAAGAATTGTCATTTCAATATTTCTCACATTTTCTTTTTTATCTCGAGTTATCATCCATGAGAGAGCGCTACTACATGCTATTCACACTCTGGTAGCACAGTTGTCATGGCCATTACATAGTTTGGCAGATGCAACCATTAAGCTTACCATTGTGCTATGAAGTTAGCATACAGAGCAGTGTGGAAACAAAGTCCATGCGCTTTCAGCATTTCAGAAATGATGCCTGCAGTGCACTGGTCCAGATTTTGTTGACTGGGCCAAGATGCTTTGGAGCTACCTGCCATTGACCATGGAGGAAGGTATGTTCTTAAATACATCTGGCTGCCTGGACCCAGCTTCTGTGAACAAGATTAAACATAGAAGTGACGGGAGTTGCCAACTGCTGTCTGCTTTTTTACCTAAATGCTCACTTTTGCAGGATAATTTCAATGGGTGTAAAATGCTCCAGGTTCAACCACAGGAAATTGTGGGATTGAAACATGCCATGCTTTGCTAAATGCAGAGATTCCCTCTGCAAGTACTTTAAATAATATAATCATAAGAGGGTGGTGAGACACTGGCACAGGCTGCCCAATGGCTGCCCTGTCCCTGGCAGTGTTCAAGACCAGGTTGGCAGGGGCTTGGAGCAGCCTGGTCTAGAAGAAGGTGTTCCTGTCCATGGTAGGGGGTTGGAACTAGATGAGCTTGAAGGTCCCTTCCAACCCAAATCATTTTGTGATTCTGTGATAATGGCCTCTTGAAAACATAGTCTGTACATAAAGACTGCACTTAAAATATATAATGTTTTAGGTACAAACATTGCACTTGCTGGCATGAGTCTCCAGTAAGGTCCTTTGACTTCAAGATCCTGCCCTCACCAAAGGCCAGCCAGGTGGCCTTCTGAAGGTCAGAGTGAGGGGACATGCTATTCTGTCAGTCCTGTCATAACCGTTACAGATATGATAATTTTTGGCCTTTGCCACGTATTTGACTGTTTTATTATTTACAATTAGTATTTTAAAGTTTCCTTTTTCCCCTCCTCCTGTCACAAGAAAATGAATGCTGGTTGCTGGTACATTTTGATCTCATTTACATGCCCCAAATCTAGAATGACTCCGCCAACTTCATATCCACTGATTATTTCAGAAAACACCAATTCCTGTATTCAAAACAACTTTCCAAACAACTTAATGGGATATTTCTCCTCCTTGTAACTACATCATTAACCTGAATCATGAGTACCTGGCATAGTCTCTATTTTCTGGACCATGCATTGAACTTATTTCAGACATCTGCCTGCAGAATAAACTGAGCAATATGTACAATGATCTCTTTCTGTTGTGTGTGTAAATATTGGCTTAATCATCTTTCTATTTTTGTTTCAGCAGCAGTTTGCACTGTGCAGATAGGCATTGATCAGCCTTCATTCAGTAGTCATATTGAAGATAAAGGTGGAGTCATGCCTGCAGGACTGTACTGTTACAAAACCAGAGGTTACACATATTGAATGCTCTTCTGCTTAATGTCAGGATTAACTCTTGTAGTGTGTTGCATATGATATATTGGACAGCTTCCACAGTATTCTGCTGCCATATTCACAATTCAGTGTCATGGGCCCCATTCTCCCTGCGACAGCAGCAAAAAAATCAGAAAAGCTGGTAAGCCTTTCTGTTAAGACTTCTGAGAAATGGTGGGTTAGTAGATGGTTTATATTGCATTTGGATGCCCTTTTCACTGCTTTTCTGTGAGTAGGTCATACCAGCTGATGTAGCTGCTTGTGTTAAGTTCACTGCCACTAGCTGGCAAGGGCATTTTTTACTTTTGCTCCTTTTTCCTTTATTGTAAGCAAGTGATTTGGGGTCAGAAGTGGGAAACAGTAAATTATTTTTAGCGCTTTTATCGCTATAATGCTCTAATTACCTGATCTCTTGGTCCTTCTTTTTTTTTATTATTGCACTGTGACAAACTAAATGGTAAAAAAATCTCTGATAATTCTTGAAGCAGAAGTTCCAGATTGATACCCATGAAAGTATTCAGACCAGTGTGTGCGAACTTTTCTTCCATTGAGGTAAGTTTTGACATCAGTAGTGTAGATAGTTAAGTGTTTGCCAGTGCAGGATGAGCCCTGCAATTGCAGTACCCAAGTACCCATTCTGGACCTTTTCAGAAACAGATCCTGTCACCGGTATATTTTCATATGGGTTTGATTGATCTAAAGAAGCAGAATTTCAGTACAGTATGTGAGAAGATATGCCGAGTTTATTCAGTGTACCAGGGAAATGACCTTTTGTCTTAGAACAGGCAACTCTGTGATGTTGACATCAGTGTAAAGTACAACATGAATTAGAGGAAAAATATGGTTCCTTGTAATACCATATAATGTTGTCCTGCAAGATGCTGCAAGATACTTAGAATCATAGAATAGTTCCATCTGAAATAAAAACTTGTATTTGGTGGTGACATTGTCTTCAGTCTGAAAAATTTAAATGTTTTGTCTATTTTGGATTACTTCTGCAAACAGAATAGCTATTAGTTGAGTTGTGTGGATCATGCAGTGTAGGTGTCAGTAAATTGTTTCCTATATCAGTGCTGGAATGAGTATTTAACATGGAGAAATGCCAGCAAAACCCTAGAAACTGTGTATTTCACTTCCTCTCTAACTGTTTTCCCTACTGATGAATATTTCAGATCAGTTTATTTGATTTTATGGTGTTTGTTTTCAGGCTGGGTTGTAAAGCCACCATATTAAGGTGAGAACCTCAAGCACTGCTGGGAATGAGATGTGTGCAAATGCCTGGAAGAGGGACCAGGACCAGGCTGCCAGAGCCTTGTATAAAAACATCAGCTGAGCTCCCATGCATGTACCTGGCTTAGCTTCCACCCAGCGTGGTGGTTGTTGTAGTGGAGTTTTATGTCCTCACAAGAGAAAAGAGGGGAAAATAAAATAAATTAATTATATGGATATGCATGCTGTTGGTTGAAGGGATTTTTCCATGTGTCCTCTTTGTGTCAAACCTTTATTGGTCTGTCACAATATCATGTGTGGAAGAGATGAATTTTTAAATCATGTCCTGTTGTCTCAAAAACTGGGACATATGCTGTTGTCCTACTTCAATATAATAACCTATTTCTGCATTCAGGAAGTTTATTTCCCCATAATTGCTGCTGATTTCTTTAAGGCATAGTCTAAGTCAAACAGATTTTACTGAAGGTTTGCCAAAACATACTAAAAAAAAATTATTGTATAAGGGTTAAAGGGAAACCAAAATCATGATTCTTTCAAAAACAGTATTTGCCTTTGAGTTTTGTTAACAATCCTTGTTTGATATAATCATAAAAGTAGGATTGACCACATCACTTAGCTCCTCCAACGGTTTTGAAAATAGAAACATCACACTCTTCAGGAAAAATCCACTCTGGAGGAACTAATATAAAAACAAGGAGTTCATAAATATTTTCTAACATTACATTACTTTAAATAATATACACATTAGCACAGTTTTTGTTTTTCCTTTTGTGCAGAGACATGGTAGAAAATTCGTGACAAAGGCAAGGACCTCGAAGTTCAGAATACTACTTCGGATTTGCCTTTGGATTGTGCTTTTGCCACTTCTTTTCTACTGAGAAAAAAGTGTGGGTTTTGCTGACCTATGGTTAATATATTCTCTTATTTAATAATATTTAAGTATTTATTTAATACATTTATATAAATACTACATTAATGATTATGCTATTGAAATATTTATTTGATAATATAAAAGTATTGCCAGTAGACTGGCAAAAGACTGGCTATTGCAGAAACAAGGAGAATAGTTTAAGTTTTCTCCCCTAAATCACTCATTTCTATACTGGCAGAGGGAAGCAGGACTTTATCTCCTCTGTGAAAACTGTGAACACTTCTTTTTCCCATGTTCATTGCCAACAACAACAAATTTCAGAATCTTTGGGAAAAAAAGTAGCTGGCATGTTTGTACTTTGAGAAAGCTATGATATGATTGTGGCTATCTGGGGAAGCTATTCTTAATTGTCTTCAAGACTGTCTGTTTTTCTGAAGGAACAGAAGAAGTGCCAGTCTTAGAACCTGCAAAAGCAAAGGGGAACTTAATAGCAAGAGCTTAAATGGACTGGGGTCCGATACAGCTGTATAGGACGTTTATCCAGTGAAGAGCTCTGGCAATGCTGTGAGAATAAGATTAATATTGGCATTTTTCTGTGAACAGAAAAAGAAGCACATGCTTCTAATTGCTTCACATAATGCATTCAAAACATATGCTTGATAACCATGGAGAACATTTGATGGAATGTTTACAGAATAATAAACAGAACAATTAGAATAACAGATCACTCTGTGTCCCTGGACCTGCTCCTATTTCCCCCATACTCCGTTTCCTCAGCTCTGGTGTATTTTTCCTATTTTTAAAGGTTTTTTAGATTGATGGCAGTTTGGGCTGATTTTAAACTTCTCATCAAACTATTTTATTCCCATTGACAATATATTTTGTATACCCCTCTGCCTGGTCCAAAGGTAATAAAGCCCTGATGAATTTCTGTGTTTGAGCTTGAGGTCAACTAAACCAAACCATTTCCCTCTCAACCAGCCATAGTTATGCTATCTTTGAATAACCACAGAAAGGCAGAAACCTCTAAAACAGACAGTCTGAGAGCAACAGTCCCACATTTCCTGGCTTACCACTTTTTTAACTTGACTTCTTTAACCTGTATTTTAGCAAGTGCAGAGGCAGAAGGAGGTCAGATGATCCCCGGGCCAGTGTGAAGTATACCTGAATGCTGAACCCACACTATAAGGACTTCAGCAGAGTTCAGTGTTGCTGCCAACTCAATGGCAAGAAGATAGATACTGGATGTCACTGTGGATGTATTCTAATTACTTCTGTCTTAATCAGAGAGTTCCACTTGTTTGACATAAGTCACATCCTGTGATAACAGATATTTAACTGGACTTTGGCTCTGGGTTCTCTTCATCATAGGACAAGGGGTAATGGGTTAAAACTTAAACAGGGGAGATTTAGGTTAGAAATAAGGAAAAAGCCTTCCAGTATCTGAAGGGGGCCTATAAAGGCTCTGGAGAGGGACTCTTCATTAGGGACTGTAGTGAGAGGACAAGCGGTAGCAGGTTAAAACTTAAACAGGGGAAGTTTAGATTGGATATGAGGAAGAAATTCTTTACTGTAAGGGTGGTGAGGCACTGGAATGGGTTGCCCAGGGAAGCTCTGAATGCTCCATCCCTGGCAGCGTTCAGGTCAGGTTGCACAGGGCTTGGAGCTACCTTTCTTACTAGAAGGTGTCCCTTAATGAGCTTTATGGTTCTTTCCAACCAAAGCCAGTCTGGGATTCTATGATTCATTCCCCAGAAGTTTGTGAAGTTAAATTAATTAATAACAAGACTATGTTGAGTTTTGGTGACCGTTTTGGCCAGTGATTTATTTTGGCAACTGGTAAGCGTAGCTTCACATGACTTCTTATATTCAGTTATTTAATTGAGCTGGATAATTTTGAATATTCTTTCTCCTCCCCCAGCAGTAAATTTTGAGTTAAAAACAAATTAAAAAAGTGGTAAAATAATATGCCGAATCTGTCCAGTTCTGTTATACCTGTGGCCAGCATAAAAACCCTGAAATTCAAGTCCTGACTAGATTTGGCTATGACCTTTTCTCTTGATCTGAAAGATAGCAAAATGCTAGAATCATATGCCTTAAGTGTAGCTGCTTATCTTATACTGTATGCTGCAGTAGTATGCATATGGATGGTCCAGCTTGTGTGTGTGGGTGGGTGAGGTGAAGCAAATCCAGCCGATGTTCCCATTCCCTAGCTCAGATCTGATGGAGCCTTAGTATAAAAGAAGAGATGAAAAACTGGATAAAGAGGAGTAGGATGTAGTGTGCATTAGTGTGGAGACTGAAACTGGTGTAGAGTTCATGATTCATCTGTGAGGTGCCTAAATATCTTTGTATCACACATTTGATGGTGGATGTTCTCTTTGTTTCTGTCTAAAAAATGGTGTGATGAAGCAGGCAGGGAAAGGGAGGGAGGGTTGGACAAGCAGCTCAAGACAGATATTCTATGAGTTTAAAACATTTAACTGCTGAATAGAATTTAAAATATCCTGTTTTGGTTTTTGCATGTTGTTTGTGTTTTGGGAGAATTTCCACATGATAGCACCACTAATCATTAAAGTTGCCTCAAAGGGATCTTTTGAAAGAAAAAAAAAAATCTTATCAATCATGAATATTGTTTTATGCATAATACGTAAAGCTATTCAATATTTCATGTTAAAAGTAAAATATTGCATCTATTAGAAATACTAAAAGTCGGTGTAGTATTCACAGTTGAATACATAAATACTCTGTTGTTTCCTTTTCACTCAGTACTTAAAAAAAATAATTATTACATTGGTATATTGAAAGCACGTTGTATTACATTACTTGGTTTCACCTGGATGGAGCACATTAACTTTCTTTTTGTCACTCAATTGTCAAACACAGACTTGGCTTTGCCATAGCAAAACTCTAACTGTAATCCCCAGTATTTCACAGTTCTAAAAAATACTCCAATAATCTGAAAGATCAAAATTAATTACAAGTGACCTCGTTTTGTTTGTCTATACCAGTCTGGGAGATCCATGGGGAGGAAGCTGGAGTAAGAAATCAGAATGCAGCGGTTCTACAAGAGCTTGAGTTACAGTCCATGCATGACTGCTACAGCAAAATGAAAACTTGTTAAAGTAAGTTTTACTTTTTTCACCTTCCCAAAAGAAGAAATATGCTTAAAATTCAGCTCTACACAAGGTTTGGGTAAGCTGTGTGCACGGGTTCCTGAAGAGGAATATGGCTGAGAAGGCAATCTGATCTTCCATCAATACAAAGGTTTGTATGCTATGTATTGCTTCATATATAAAGTGAATCTGGGCAAGCCAAAGTTCAGCTAGCAGAACGTTTAGATCTGGAAAATAAATTTTTCACAGATTAAGTTAAAAGGATAACTCACGTAATGTGTTTTAATACAGGCAAACATGAAACACAAGTGGCAGTTGTCTTGTGCAGTGCCATTATGATACATGAATTATGGGAAGCTTTCATTATTCTCAAACCAAACATTACAAAAAGCTAGGAAAATATGTTGTAACCTAATGGAAATATATTTTTAAGCACTTAAGAAATTTATCCTTGCCTTTATATGCAACATGAATGCAGTGCTATTTAGAACAACATACATTTTGTTTGCAATTTCAGATAATAATGGTAAGGACCCTTTTTTTCTCACTTGGAATTTTAATATTACTTCTCCTGGCTAGAGCTAAAGTTCTTTGAGTGACTTAATTTTTCCATTTTCATACCTTAGTTCAGTAAGACATTGTAGTATTTCTCAATTTTCCAGGAACATAATTTTTACTGCAGTCTTTGAAACTTTACTGCATTGGTTTCACAGTTCAGAAACTAGTAGCCACACTCCCAGACTTTGCTTGTGATTAATGTACAAATGTACATTACATCTGGGAGTCTTCTCTTTTTTAATTAGTAAAATGTTCATACAGGAGGAGTAAACAAGAAACCTACAGAGAATGCTAACAGCTTGTATTTCCAGTAGTGTGAAGCTATGTATAAATAGGGCAAGATGCATCCACTTCCCCTATGAAACAAATATTTGTAATTGTCAAGATGGTTGATGTTGAAATAATAATCAGTTCTTCAGTTCAGTTTCAGGGAAAAGCCATAATTACATACGACAAATACGCTGGAATTCACCTTACTGTCTATAAAAAAATCCATAAGTCATCTCAGCAGGGGAGACACGTGCTAAGAGTTTCTTTCAGTTTGAAAAGGAAGACATTTTTCTTTCAGTGTTCACTATGCATTTGGGAGTAAGTGATGTGACTTCTGTTGTGGCATTTTTAGATATTTACATAATGATCTGAAATGTGGTTGTGTGAAAAGAAAGGTAGCCACACTAATCTACTTGCTAAACAGTTCTGTCAAGCTTTTTATTGAAGGGTGCTTCATGTAAGACATACTAAGTGACAGTTGCATCTCAAGATTTTGCATCAGAATACGTTTGCTTGCATGAAACTTTTTTATATTGCATGTTTGTGCTCTTGCGTTCCATAAGATCTTGTATACTCTACATGCCTCCTTATTTGAAATTTCCAGCAGGCTGCTCATTTTCAACTCAAAACATAAACGAGTGCTGGCTGTTCATGGCCCAGCACTATCTTCACATAAAATGTTTCATCCACAAATGAAACGCCGGCTTGGCAGATCAGATAAAAAAAGCAGAGTACATCCTGCACCCAGATCTGCTCTGTGCCTAGAAATAGACAGGTGAAAGACAGAATTCTGTTTTATTTGAAATGTTACTGTTATTTTGCAGTCCATTTCTGAAGGATTTCACTCTTTTTTTCTCCTGCACCACTAACCTTAGCAAGTGAAGAGAACCACACGGCTCAGGGTTTGTGCATCCTGATAGTTCTCCAGCCCTGCTCTTTCTTTCTTAAGTGCATGCAAAAAGCATGAGGAACTCAACTGTGCTTGAAGCAGCCCTCCAAGCCTGGTGTACCTAATGCGCCACAAGAGAAAATGCAGGGCTAATAGAAGGAAGTGTCAGTCAGACACTTGTGGAAAGAGACGCCACAACTTCTTGAGCAATCTGTGCCAGCGCTCAGTCACTCTCAGAGTGAAAAAAGTGTTTCCAGTATAACTAGAGAGCAAAACAGGCTGGATTTCCTGTGTATGGGAGAGGATCAAATCTCTGCACATGCCACAACCTCTGCCTTTTTCCTTCCAGACAATATATCTTTAGTTTATATAAATGGTCATTTCTACACTGACTTGTGTAGCACTGCCCTGGTTCTCACCAGCCTGTCCCTAGGAGTTACAGACTAATGTTAAACAGTTATTTGATACATATGTGCCCAGGTCATACAGTTACAACACAGTGTTCCTCGCTTTCTGTCTCCATCTCTTTGTCTTGGGAGTTTCAATAAAAAACCCTCTTACTTTCCAGTCCCACCAGCAATCTCCAATGCACGTAAAGTGGGTTGTGGGTTAGATGCAGCCTTGAGTAGAATTAGCTTAATGTCAACTCCAAATTCACTTCTTGTCTTTGTCTCCAAGGATGGTATCTGCGGAGGACGGGGGCATTTTTAATGCTGTATTTCAGGACCTTAGTTCTGCTTTCTTACCTCCAAAGATGTGTGATATGTATGACAAAGACTAAAAACCATCAGAGCTCCACATTCAGTTGACAGTACCATTTTACAGAGTAGTTTATTGCCTGCATGGTATCTTTCAGGACAGTAGGAAGCATCATTGATTTTAACTTGAGTTTTCTTTTGTTCACTTAGCAAATAAGCACTGTGAAAAAACTCTCAGCTTCTTTACCCAAGTGTCTTTTGTTTAAATATCACAGCTGATTAAGTTAGGCCCAAAATATAGCCCTCTGAGGAAAATGGATATAGAACCATAGCGTGAGTATGACAGCTGAAGGAGTTTTCCTAGACTTTAACTAAAAACATTTAAGTCTGGAACTACTGAAATCTCTAAGACAGCAGTATTGTACTGATTCATACGGACTGGTGAATGTAAATCATAAATATAATTTTCATTTGTCCCTAATCTATCTGCCATTCTTCTCTCTGCTAAGTCTTTTTGTCATTAAAATTCCCATTCCTATCACAGCTACAACCAGTGGAGCAATGTGGGGGATGAAATAACTCATAGCTAAGCCATAGATGGAAACAACTGAATTCCGAAGTAAGTATAAAAAAGCTTTCCTAATCTGAACTAGACTTGATGTTTGGAAGCTTTCTTTTTATTTTGGAAATGTGTATTAGCCTAATTTTACAAATGATCTTACGAGCAGCTCACAGCACAGAAAGTATGTGGGGTCCTGACTCTACTGTGATAGGGCTCTACAGAAACAGAGGTACACGAAAAATGCTAAAGAGTTTCTATTGCCCTTGGCTGTCACCTTCTCTCCTGGTCATAAAACTGTATTAGAAAAATGGTAAGACTTGAAATAGGATTCATCCTCAACTCTTCGTAGTTATTTGGTCTAAGTTGTGCCTGCTGATATAAAGGTGAATGTTGTCGAAACACTCCCATTTCCTCTCTGACGTGGGTTTAAATTGTGCACATTTTCAGTACTTGTTAATTAGAAGCAACTCAAATAAACATAATGTGAGGACTGGCAAAGGTCCTTTAAAAGAAATCAGGAATAAACCACCATAAAACAGTTCAGCTGGACACCAGCACCATGCCCAGTGACATTGTGAATAAGCTTCTAGAAATATCATTGCCAGTAATATTTGGTGTAACCTGCAGCCCCTTGGCTCTCCTAGCACTGGGTCTCTTTTGAGAAGACCTCCCCTCTTGTTCTGCACCATGCCAAACTGGGTGGTAGCCTTCACTTTGAGATCTCCAGAGGTTTCTTGGGGGAAGGGGGATGGCAGCAGGAACATGACAGAGACCACAGTGTTGTTTTGAAAACTGAGCAGGCAATTTAGTCAGAATCAATAATAAGTAACAAAAATCAGGAGAAATGGGCCAAATGAAGATTGATTGATTAATACAATTAAGTACAATTAAAACAAATTGTCCATTTGTTTGGTGTCCTTAGGCTATTAGAATTCTACAGTTTGTGTAGCTGCTTTACTATGTAATGCCAGATCATTTTAAAGAATGGATTGTTCTCTTGACATTTATAGCAAGGTAAGCATTAAAATATGCTGCCTGACTAGCTAAGGATTTTCTATCTCACTGAAGTCTCTGAATATATTGATAAGTAAAATTATACTGATGAAAGTTTCCCTCTTAGGTCTCTTCTAATCACTGGGCTTTATCCTGCGCTTTTTACTTGGTTTGTGAGTCTAGTCCTTTTCTTGTTTGTTTTATCAGGCTAAATTTTTCCAGAAAATCCAATCTTTAAAAGTACTCTACATTAGCTGAATGCAGAAGGCAGGTAAGTAGTCACTTATGCCAGTGACATTAACCCCATCTTCTTTAACAAGGACAAATGGGAACTAAGCACATAATCTAAGAAGTCAGGCTGTCTTGTCTCCTTCTTGTAGCATAGCATAGATTTTTTTTGTCCAGTTATTTCTGTATTGAACACAGATCCTTGTGTTTATGTGGTGTTTGGGCTTCAAACATCTTGTCCCTATTAAGAGTTTGGAGGTGGTGGATATTCTTTTCCTTCAGTATTTTCTTTCAGTGGTTGCCAGTGTGTGTAATTTCTCTTTTCAGACTGTCTGAGATAGATTTCAAGTTCTTGGTTCTTTTGTAATTGGCAGACTGAGTGATAAAATCTATCATCTCTAAATTTGCCTTTGAGCGAAACAGAATTAAATTCGTTAAGGCCCTCTCTACACAGCCATACTTTTTGGCCTTCAATGCTGCTTCTTTAATAGCCTTTCTAAAGTATATTTAAAATAACAATGTATTTTAAAAGGAAGTTCAAACATCATTCTTGCCAATGCTGTGTGCTGTTATGAAAGAACAGAGCTTGCAATTAGCTCTTGGACCGTGCAATGTTCATGTTGGTCCTTACAACATGAGTATCAAACTTTTTTCAGGGTTTTTTGTCTTCAGCAATTCCTGCATCTCTTTTACAGTGTAGCATCTATATAACCAATGTGTAAAGGAGACTTTGCTGACCTCTCTGGAGGAGGTGATTGGATGAAGTTATTGATGAGAAAGGGAAGAAAAAGAAAGAACTGAAGTTCATCTGTCCCACAGGCAGGTTGTTGGATATTTGTGAAATAGTGGTATGGTGGGGGCAAGGTAAATCCATGAAATCTTCCCCAAGAGTTTAAATGTATTAGTTATTTGAAAAGCAGATGTGTTCCTTAACAAATGCTACTGAAGGTGCACTTAGTGAGTCTTTGGAAGAGTTATTCAGACACTCAGGAAAAAAAAATCTTTGAGATGGAAGAATCCTGTTGAAGTGATCTATTCTGTCAACATATTAATTCCTAACACTGTAAGACTAATCAGTGCATCTTCTGGTTTTGTGTGTGGAAAGGGTTTCTTTCAGGGTGTTTGCCCAGGCATTGAGTGTTGGTATGAATTGGCCTTACTTTGTTCATTATGTTTCATATGAAACTACCATGCCTTCAGGAAGTTTTAAACTGTGGTACTGTTATAAAAATTCAGGTTAGAAAGGAGTAACACATTTTTATCAGGGACTGAGAGTGGGAAAAGTTTGTTTTGTGCATCTGTGGGCAGGAAGCGTAAGTGAAAGTCATCTGCACCAATAAGCCAAATTTTCTGAACATTCAGAGTGAAACTTGCAGAGATTCACCAGATAAATATGCCTCCTTCTTTACTTTGTAGATGTGGAGCCCAATTTTGCTGTAAAAGTTCCAGATGGAGGATAGGCTCAGGTCTTTCATAGCTACCTGGAAACCAGGATCCTGAACTGTCCTGGTTAGTTCTTTTTATTCACAGAGCACGGTGGTTGTTTTCAACAGGAGAAAGCACCTGAGGATTTTATCCATGCAGCATCACTGCACCAGTGTCACTGTGCACAATATTGTTGCAATTTTTTTATGGGTAAAGAACACAGTTTTCTATGGTTTGCCTGCTTCTGTTCTGTTTAAAACCCAAAAACTTAAATTCAGAATATGCAGCTTTCATGACAGTGTTTTTTCCATCCATTTTATTGCTAAACTTCTTACTGTTAAAACTTTCTTACTGTTCAAAGAACTGAGCAAGCTCAAACTGTTTTGTAAGCTTGAATATTATGGGATGGACTGCTGTAGATAAGGTGCTATCTTACTGGGATGTTGATACTGTGGGATCGTTTTGCTATCAAAACAGCATGGTTTTTTTTTTTTTTTCTTACACTGTTGGGGTTCTTTTCCCTTTTTTTCAAGTTCTTTAATTCACTGACAGTTTAACTGATCAGTGTGACAAAGCCTCACTTTAGTTTAGCCACTGACTCTTAGAAATGCTATAGGCTGAAGAAAAGCATCTTTTCAATGGCTCTTTGGAAACTGAGATTAAAAGCAATCAAAGAATACAGATACTTCTTGACTTGAGGGTATGTTTTAATGCATGGAACAGAAAAGGCTCATACAAATCTAGTCAGGCAAACAGACAAACCCCCCAAAACCACTGTAAATAAAATTTATATATCTGAATTTTGGAAGTTTCTTTGATGTTTGTTTCAGCAAATGAATATATTTTCAACCCCACAAGCCTGCACAGTGTGTTATCTATAGCTGTCAATGTTCTTGCACATTCTTATTTCCAGTCACTGCCATGATATCACTATCATGAATCAAGGGCATGCACTGGTGATGATCAGAGCAGCTCAGTCAGAAAGCCCCTGTACTACAAGGGCTGGGCAGTTATCACTTGAGAACTTGGTGATTGATGGTGGAAGGATTATTGCTTCATTGACTCATCAAAGAAAAATGAATTGGTAATTAAAAAAGAAAACAGTTGTGCCTTTTTGAGTCACAACTCATGGCAGAAGAGTTAAGAGTAGGCATAAGAACTAAAAATACAGATAGTGTCCTTTCAAATCCTCTTGCATGATAGCAGTAGTAAGTCTGGGTAGGCTTGTTGGCACAGTACCTATAACCAGGTTAAGAATGTACTTCCTTGTATTTTTTTTCCAAGAAAGATGGTTTCTTTACATTCCTCCAATCAAAGTAATTACATACGTAATTAAATTCAAAACATTTGTCATTGGTGTGAACTCAGATCACTTTAATATAAGTCAGCTCAAAGTAATGTGGCACATCCACTGTCTCTCTGCTTCTGCTCAACCTCTGTTCTATTTTTGGACAGTATCTGAAGTTGGTCTCAGTGTCATGTGTTGGAAGGATAGTCTCCTGACAATGCAGGTAGATGATATCACACAGCTAAGTAAGGTCATCAAGAAGGGTGCATCTGACAGCTTAACTTTTGAAGAAGGAGAATTCCTGAGACATGCTGGACATAGCGTCAAGCTGCCTCAAAACAAATCTATAGAAGGCTAACAAAAACTTGACCTGAATTAGAGGGATGTCATGTGAAATGGAGTTAATATGTTCAGGGCCACAAAAGTGATCAGAGGAATAGAAAGCTGAGGAAAGTCTGAGACAGTTGGATAAGACAAGACTCTGGGGATACCTGATTGCATTTCAGGACTTTAAAAGGGTTCTATAAGAAAGATGGGGAGAGACTTTTTAGCAGGGCCTGTTGTGATAGGAAAAGGGGTGATGGCTTTAAACTAAAAGAGGGGAGATTCAGGCTGGATGTGAGGGAGTTGAGGTTGTTAAAACACTGGCATAGGTTGTCCAGAGAGGTAGTGGATGCGCCATCCCTGTTGATATGCAAGGCCAGGCTGAATGTGGTTCTGAGCAGTCTGATCTAGTTGAAGACATCCCTGCTCATTGTGGGGGTGTTGGGACTAGATGAGCTTTGAAGGTCCCAAACTTCCAGCCCAAACTATTCAGTGCTTCTATGATTCTGTGATTTCCAATTTGGATCTGTTATTGGAGCTGTCAGTTCTGCAAATTTATATTTTGATCTTGCCATTGTCCCTTTTTCAGGGAAAATTCCCAAGGCAAATTTCATCTCCTTCAAATGTCAAATGAATTCTCCCGTCTTTTATCTCCTTCATACAGGATCTTATAATACATAGGTAAGGCTGAGTCTGCCCCTACCAGAAAAATCTGCTTTTTATGTTTTTTTCTCTTCACTGGTCAGACACTGTCAATGCAGTACAGAACCAATTTTATCTCTGTCAGGTAAAACAATTTAGTGATCGATTAAAAAGTAGCCCAATGTAGACCTCCCAAATAAAACATGAAATTACAATACCATCCTTACCCTTAGGCTTTAGGCCAATGCCACTCTCCACCTTGGAAAACAAAATTCCTTCTCCATGGTTGTTTTGATTTTCTCAGTGTCCTAAAATTATTACAGCAGCTCTCAAAAAAGCTGCTGTTCTTCAATGTCAACACTAGACAGCTCAGCTTTGGAGCTTCTGAAGAACTTCAGTCTCAGCCTCCCTGTTTAGAAGAACAGAGATTATAGGGAATAGCAATTAAAGCATGTTACTTCTCATTACTGGCCATCTTTTTTCTATCTTATTTCTAGCAAAAGTCTGAGTTGCAGAAATCAGTATTTTTGCTGTTAATACTGTCAGAAAAGGAGCAGAATTCTGTGGGGAGGTTGTTGAGGTCCCAAGTTGCTCATAAACCATATGGAAATGAATATAATGGAAATTCAGCTTTGTAAAAACTGAAGAAATTAAACATTAAAAAGCTGTTAAAAGCACATTATAATAATATACCATAGTCTTAATAGAATTTATGTTACTCTTTTTTCCTCTTCATCTATGTAATTCAGAGAAGATGGTCTTTATCTGGGGTTGAAACAAAGTGGTGTATTATTTCCAAGAACTTTTTACACTATTTTAGGTCCCACGAAGTAAATACACCCAACTTTCATACAAGGATATTAATATAATATGATGTTAGCCCAGGATTGTTCCTATGTTCCTATATGTTCCTCATCAAATCACTCAGCATTTTTCATATGGGATCACCAAAAGCAAGATATAGGTGCCTCTTAGATAAGCAGTACCTAATACAGATATTTCAAAGAGACCTGGACCACATCAGGAGTGACTGTGCAGCTCTAGGGATGAGGATGCAAGCCATGAGTGTTTTCTCCTTGGTCCTGCTGATGAACTGATAAGGCTTGGGAGCAGACAAATACTCCTGTGTCTCCAAATGGCTTCTCTACTGGTGTTTTTGACAGAATTTACTTTCAGGATCAAGGGATATTTTCAAACATCAGGGACTGACAGGGAGATGTAGGATCCACCTGACAATGGAGGTGAAAGCATCCTTGCCAAGAGGCTAGCAAACTGGCTGAGGAGCGCTTTTAACTAGGAATGATGAGGAAGGGAGCTTACTAGAATGAAAGAAGCGATTATTGCCCTCTACTTAGCACTCAACAGACTGCATTTAGACTAGTTGGTCAATTGTGCCCTCCCCACTCACCTCTCCCCAGTACAGGAAGGAAGCATTTAGTTTTATGGCTTGGATTGGAGATTGTGCAGGGAAAGCCACCAAGGTAGTAAGGCCCTGGGAGGACAGGTTCCAGGACTAAGGATTGTTCAGGTTGGGGAAGAGGTGTCTTGGGGCCTCAGCAGCAGCCCCTAGCACCTGTGGTGAGGTGGAGCTAGTCTCCTTGCAGTATTGAGAGATGACAGGAAACAATGTGCATCAATTTAAACAGGAGAGGTTCAGACCAGATCTAAGGAAAAAAACTTTTTTCACCCTGAAGACAATCAGGGTTGCCCAGCGAAGTGCCATTTCCATCCATGGTGGCTTTTAAGCCACAGTTGGATAAAGCCCTGAGCAACATGGTCCGATGACAGAGCTGATCCTGCTCTGAGCTGGAGGGTCTGATCAGAGATCATTCCAACTTGAATTATCCTATGATGAGTCCTATCTTGAGGCCACTCAATTTTGGATGCCAAAGCTGTCTAGCTCACTTTATGTGAGTGTACATGGACACATGGTCCTGAACTGCACATGTGATAAGGCTTCGTGACAAAAAATAAAGTCAGTTTTTTCCATGTCAATAAAATATGAAAACTGTATTTCACACTTTCATATAGAATTTTAAGTCTTTTGCCCAAATCCAGGCTTTATGACTGTAGGGTTCTATTTTCCAAACTAGCAGTATCTTTGTACTTTGCTATTTCTCTAAAATGACTGGTGTGCAGTCTTCATGCAGGTGTTGCAATATTAATGTTTATTTATGAACTGGTCACAGCAACTAATGTAAAGAAAGTCCTGGAGGAAATTAATAATTCAATAACAGGATTTTAATCACGGGAAGTGAAGAAGGCATAGGATTACATATTTAATAGGGGACATAAAAACCTAGAGGTGGGTATCTGCTGATTTACTGAGCATACTCTGTCTCATGAGTTGATTTGAGTCCCATGAAAGAAATAGCAAGTAAGCATGTAATTAAAACAATGTCCATGCATACTGTGCTTATGTTATAGATACACACGAAGCAGAGAGGTTTTAAAATTGAATTGAGAAATTCTGCTACAGTGTTTCTTACCTTTTGTATGCTTCACTACCAACCTTAATGTTCCCTGATGAAAAAGCTTTCTTTTCCCTCAATGTTGTATCTTTAAATGAAACCTTTGGACAAGTGTTTCATGCCTGCTGTGTAAAAGAGAAGCAATATAAAACTCAGGTAAATGTCATGTATGAGTTAAAATTATTCTTATGGAATTAAAGCTTGTGCAGAATTATTGGTCTGACATAGACATATTTGTTTGTATAGGCTCTGGGTTTGTGTCTGGTATTCATAAACACAGTCAGTTCATGAGAACAACCAGGTTGCAAAATGCTGTCACAGATCTTGTCAGCTTTTCCTATACTGAAACTTCTTTTCTTGGTGGCCCCTTTCAGGTTGCAGTATGATGAAATGCACTCTAACTACAGTGCAGCTGTAGCCACTGGCAGTGTGAGGTTTCAGTGTACTGAAAGACTTCATTTTTCACGGAGTGTGAAATTCAATAGAACGGTAGATACATGTTTCTGGAGGAAAAAGAAGAACGCTTTATGTATGGAAGTGTAAATCACTAGTATTTACTTTAAATTTTAATGAAATCCAGTATGGTACAGATTGTAGAAAGCACTTTAAGTCCCTGATTTGTACATGTGGAAAAGTGTAAATAAATAGGTCTTTACACTTTCTCCGTATTTTAGCTATGTAATAAAGTTTTCATAGGTAAAAATTTAAACAGGAAAATAAACTTGTTTTGGAATATGATGGCAAAGCCTCAAAACATACCTTTACAGTGCAGACCAGAGAGGGGTTGTTTATGTATAAGCTGAGTAGAAAGAACATACAAGTGAATTATTGCTGATAGGCAAATGGCTCAGCTTGTAAAAAGGTAAAAGCAGAATTGTTCTCACTACAAAGGACTGCAGGCAAACAACATGTGCTTTATGCCTTTGCTAGAACAGATAATGAATCTGTAGTGGCAATGAATCTCCTGATAAGATAGGCTTAAACAGTTGAACATGTCCTAGTTTGTATTAGAAATAAGTTCAGGGCAATACTCCTTTGAACCTGTGACTCATTTCCAGTGAAGATGGTTCTAATAGTTGTACATAGTCCTTGCTGTTGGTCTCCTGTGCTTTCATTGCTGGTCAAAATGTCCCTTTGAACATTGTCCAGGTTGAGATGGTCAGAACCAGAAGGGGTTCAGAAGGAAAATAAATACATGGAGCAGTTTACATTTTCCAGGCTGCCCTTCTCTCAGGCTTCATGAAATTTCTTGTTCATATCATTTAACATAAACTAGTAATATTTTTTAGGCCAAGGACCAGTATCAAACTGAAATTTCAAAAGTGAAATTTCTGAATTTTTGACAATGTTGATAAAAACCACCTGTAAAATGCTGTGAAACACTAACTGTGTTCTACTTTACAGGTTTCTCTATACCATTTACATGCAGAGGCTCTCTTCCTGTGTAAACTGTAATGATGAAATGAGTGGTCTAGTAAATGAGGGGAGCAAGGGCTATCACCTACCTGGAATTTAGTAAGGCTTTTGACACTGTCAGTGGATCCCAGGGGTCAAGGCTGGATCAGATCCTATTCAACATCTTCCTTAATGATAGAATCATAGAACAGTTAGGGTTGGAAGGGACCTTAAGATGGTCAAGTTCCAACCCCCCTGCCATGGGCAGGGGCACCTCACACTAAACCATGTCACCCGAGGCTCTGTCCAACCTGGCCATGAGCCCTGCCAGCGATGGAGCATTCACAACTTCCCTGGGCAACCCATTCCAGTGCCTCACCACCCTTACAGTTAAAGAACTTCTTCCTCATATCCAATCTAAACTTCCCCTGTTTAAGTTTTAACCCGCTACTCCTTGTCCTCTCACTACAGTCCCTAATGAACAGTCCCTCTCCAGCGCCCTTATAGACCCCCTCCAGATACTGGAAGGCTGCTATGAGGTCTCCACGCAGCCTTCTCTTCTCCAGGCTCGACAGCCCCAACTTTCTCAGCCTGTCTTCATATGGGAGATGCTCCAGTCCCCTGATCATCCTCGTGGCCTCCTCTGGACTTGTTCCAACAGTTCCATGTCCTTTTAATGTTGAGGACACCAGAACTGCACACAATACTCCAAGTGAGGTCTCACAAGAGCAGAGTAGAGGGGCAGGTCCAGATGAAGGATCAGAGTCCACTCTCAGCAGCCTTGCAGAAACACAAAACTGGGAGGCTTGGCTATTGCACCAGAGGGTCATGCTGATGCCATCTAGAGGGAAGTTAACAAGCTGGAGAAATGGGCTGATTGGAACTTCATGGAGTTCAGCAAGAAGTGCAAAGTCTTGCACCTAGGAAAGAAGAACCTTGTGCAGCAATTTATGCTGGGGGCCACCCATCCAGCTGGAAAGCAGCTTGCCAGAGAACTGGTGTCCTGGTGGATGCCAAGTTGAAGATGAGCCAACAAGGTGCACTTGCTGCAAAGAAGACTGTATCCTGGCCTTCGTGATGAGTGTTGCCAGGAGGGGAAATGAAGTGATACTTCCCCTCTACTTGGCACTGGTGAGGCCACGCCTGGAGTGCTGTGTCCAATTCTGGGCTCCTCAGTACAAGAGAGATTAGACATACAGGAGGAGAGGGTCCAACAAAGGACCACTAAGATGATGAAGAGCCTGGTGCATCTATGAGGAAAGGCTGAGAAAGCTGTTCAGCCTGGAGAGTAGAGATCTCAGAAGGGGATCTTATTAATGCATGTAAATATGAGAATGGAGGGTGCATAGAGGATGGAGCCAGGCTCTTTTCAGTGCTATCCAATGGCAAAACCAGAGGCAACAGGCGTGAACAGAAACACATGTCAGGAAATGTTTTTTATTATGAGGTGACTGAGCACTGGCACAGCTTGTCCCAAGAGGTTGTGGAGTCTCCATCTTGGAGATACCAAAAAGCTGTCTCAAGATTGTCCTTGGCAACTGGCTGTACAGGGGGTTGGACCAGAGGTCCCTACCAGCCTTAACTATTCTGTGTGTTTCTGTGATTCAGGAGTGAAAAAATACCCAGTAAAACTTGAATACAGCCATGTACACAAGTGCTTCCTGCTCCACTTAACAGGAAACGAATAAAATAAAGACCTTAGAAGTTGTATAAGCTAAAAATCTTCCAAAGCAGAAATAAATACACTTTTTTCCCCTACAGAAACAATCTCCATGGAGCTTCAGTGCAAATGAAGTCTAAGATACGTGGTACATATGAAGTGATAACCATAACAGAGAAGGAATGAGGCCCTTCAGGGCTACAGACTTCCCTCTAAATGAAGAGTTGTTTAGTCTACCCTTAAAAGCATCCACATTTGCTAAGTGTGACAGTTGCTTTCAGGGTCAAACACTGTCATCTCCCTTCTTATTGAAAAGCATGGTGAAATAATGTACCTTGGGTTGCAGTTCTTCTCAGCGCCACTTTACAAACTGGACAGTGCAAGGATTTATCTAAGTACTGGGTCAAAGTGTCTGCATTCCTGGTGGAGATGGGCCTGGTGTTGCTCCCAGCACTTCAGCTTATGTCAGGTGGAGTCAGACTCAGGCAGTCACAGGAGACTGGCACAAGAGAAACTAAATCTGTATTTTCATCTTGGTGTCTCTTTAAAAAACATAACATTTTCTTTGAAGTTCATGCAAAGTTTTGCTCATCCTTTGGAGGAAACGATGTTTTTCATTAACATACTGATAATTCCCATCATAACTCCCATGGTTCCTTAGCAGAATACTGCACACTTTACACTAATCGAATGCTTCCCTTATGGCAGAGAACTCCAGAAGGGTGATATAAAAAAAGAGCCAAGAGGCACTTCACTGTGAAAAATAGGTCCCAAGTTCATTGCTAGACTCAGAAAATGAAAGGGATTTGTTTCTCTGTTTCTTTAGGAAGCAGTAATAAAAGGACAATGCATCTATATTGCAACCAAGAAAACATTTATCCCTTTCTGAATTTTCAACATCGAGTGAAGTATGAAGAAAATTCAGCCATGTCTTTACTAACAAAAAAAAAAAAAAACCCAACCAAACAAACAGATCTAGCCTTGTTTGGGTTTAAATGTGGTAAGGAGAAACATGTTTAGAAACCAGCCACAAGGCAGTAAAATTGATTTCTGGTTTATCTGGTACAGCTCTGAGTCTCTCATGGAGCTGGGAAATAATTGATTGCTTGAAGCCTTGTAGCAGTAGTTAAAAATTGATAAATGCTAAAGCTGGCACAGTGTTTTATAGGTTCTCAAGAATTGTGGAGCTTCCATATTTCTTTCTCATCACCAGCTCTAGATCATGATGAAATTTAAAAGACACTTCATCTTAGTAAATTATTTTCAGCAACTCTGAGACCTTTCACTGTGGGAGACAAAGCAAAAATCTTTAGTTACAAAATACTGATCAATAACATGTGAAGACAAGTAAGCGTTTTGCAGGTCACCATACTGTTTTCAATCAGATGATCAGATTACATTAGAGAACAACAAAACATCTCTGTCCATAAATGTCTAGAAAAATTACTGGTCTTGATAGCTGTCATCCCATGAAATGAACTGCTGTAAAATACTGCAGAATTAGATCCTACTTAGCAAAGAAGTGCTGAAAGATTTCATTAACGTAAGTTTTATTAGTGCAGGAAGCTGGCTTTTGTATCAGCTGACTGCTGACTTTTATACTGGGATAAGCATCTTTATTGAAATACAGGAAGCCAGATCTTCTCTCACCCCCTTCCAGATGCCTTTCATGCTGCCAGCAAAACAAGGAAGTCAACAAGTTGCCCAGGTGGTCATTCTGGAAGAATATCTGGACTTCCACAGTAATACATACAGTTGTCACATTTGGAAGAATTATTTTAGATACTTATCTAAAAGAAAACTTATCTCCTGCTCTGCATATAACTTGAAACAGGTACTCAGATTAGGCTAGTATTTGGGGATGTGTCCCTGTCACATCCCCAAGCTGTAACAGTAAGATGGTTTATACAGAGAAACTAGTTACTAAATGACTATCTACAGTGATTCTTGTCATCATCCTGAGTAGTCCACGTGAGAAATCTAGAACACAAAGGAACTGTGTAAAATATAGGTTAGAGCTGTGAGACAAAAACTTAATTTTAGGTGAACAGTGACTGAGACTGAACTGCAAAACTTTTAGTTTACCAACATAAACCCCTGAAATTTATTGTAAAATTCACTTTTACTTAATGCATACAGGATCAGACTCAAACTACATGAGAAATAAATCACGGTTAATTTTTAATAAACCAAAAATGCTAGCTATATGCACCTTACTACAAATAATCACCACATAATGTTTTCTCAATATCAGATTAGTAACTGCTTGTTTTCATATCTGTGTTTCACTGAAACAGACTAATATTGAGGCAAATTTCAGTACTAGTGCCTTAACTGAATCGAAAATGCAGCAGGCAATAGAGCTCAAACTCTGCCTTTTACATCGTCTATTTAGAGGTAGGGATCAAATTATTTCTTTGCTGACTATTTTGCTTAGCAAACAAAAACATTTTAAATTGTTTCTATAAGCTTAGCTACTCAGTACTTACCTTCAACATTGCTGGCAACATCTGTGATCAAAGTGCAGTTGCCATTTGCAGGTGGTTAGCATAAAAATGGCTTGTTCATTCATTAAAATCCTGCTTTTTAAGACAGATGCTGATCTTCAAGTCAGAGCACCTCCTGCATGACACAGCCCAAAGCATTTCACATTGCAATGCTTGTAACAAACCCAACTGCCTTAGGAATACTGGAAGTATATAGGAATTCTTACTGTATTATTAATGTTTTAGAACACATCCAGGATATCAGTTCATGTCATGAAGACTTAAAATACAACTACAGTAATAATGCAAGTAAAACCTTCTCCTCCGTTTCTCCTCCGTTTGCCCCTTTTTTGCTTCTGTATGCATTCCTGTGTAACCTGCTCTAGGTGGCCCTATCTTAGGGTTGGATCAGATGATCTTCAGACATTCCTTCCAACCCTAATGATTCTGTGATTGGTTTATCTACTCCCCAAGAGAGAGGTTAGAGGGAAAGAAATACCAGCAAACACAACTGATTCTGAAGGAGCTGCCTTTTCACTGAATCAGAAGGCACTGACGAAACACTAACACAAACTTTTCTAACTCAGTTAACTTCAGGACTCCAGTTCTAACGGTGCTGGCAAAATAGATATTAAACACAAATGTTTGTAGCTTAACCTACTGTATTTTCCCCATGCAGATAAGTGCATGTGTGTACTTTTCATCAGCTTGAGCTAAGTAAGACAGGTATGTTAGTACCATAAGCATTACCAAAAGTAAGGCTTACCAACAGGAACTTCTTGCTGGGGAATGTTAAAGTTGTCTTTAAAACCACATAATTTTACATGTATAAATTAAGCTAAACTAAATTAAATACATAAGTGGAATTCTCTCCAAAAAAGGACAGAGACTTCTTGGCCCCAAAAGCTAGAGTTTGGATGCTATGAGATAAAATAGAAGTAAACTCTTTTCATCTTTGCTTTCCCTGATAAAATGTTCCTTTGAACAGCTTTTAAAGAAAAATCTCTTTAAAGAAGAGAAGTTTGAATTACCATAAATCAAATGTCTTTTGCCCAAATCATTAACTTTGTACGGACAGTGAATTTGCACTGGTAAAGAGTGGCTCAAATTGAATAATAAGTTTCCCAGATGGTGCTTTGTGTTGTATTTGAAGCACATGTTTAACCCTGGAATCATTCTTTCTCCTTTGCTCCTGGTAAGAATAGAACTTTTTCTAAGCACTCAAAGCTCAGGACTTGTTATCAATCTTCTGATTTCCTGCTCTCATCTTTTAACAGCTTTTTTGGGCTCCAGTGGGTACACAGACTCATAAGTGGAACACACTCGTGCAAACATGCTCAAAAAGACATATCCCCACAAAATGCAATGCTGTGCTATTGTGCAAACAATGCATGTAATTGATCTTCCTAATGATCTATACCATTTAAAGCAGACAAGTAATAGTGTAAGATACACGAAAAACAAGCAAACAAATATTTCTTGCTGAAGCAGTCTCTTGCAGGTTATTAAGCAGTTTGTAGTAAAAACCACACTTTATTTTTTTTGAAGAGACTAGATCTTAAAATTGTTGCATTTGTAATTAGCTTATCCAAAAACTTACTGAAAGATGAGCAGAGAACCATCAGTTCTACTCAAAGCTCTGAAGTATTCTTCATCTAAAAAGAAATAGGATGAATCACCACAGTTGCAGAGTTCTTCAGTATTTTCCAGTTCTACACAAATTCAGATCACTCTGTTGCAATGAGAATATATTGACATTGTCTGACCTAAAGAATTGTCGTATAATATGACAGCATCTTTCATTATGGAATGCAGTTTCATTCTCTTGAATTTAAATTACTTTTCCTTACTCATTACGTGTCTTTTCTGTAACTTTCATTACAGGCATTTTTCTTTTGATAATTCACAGACATCCATAACTTTTGATAACTTTGTCTCCAAGGACAGAAAGATAAATAGGGTATCCTTGAGTAGTTCTAATCTTGCTCTTGAAAATGCAACTACATATTATGATGGGTGTTTAGCAGCACACAAACAGAAAAAAAAACCTTGATTAATTGCCCTTTAAACAGCTCTAGCAACAGAAATGCAGATAACCTCTAACAAGGTGCTAAATTCTTTAAGTAGCTGTCAAACATGTTTCCAGACAATATTTAAAACTTGGACTGGCTTTATCATGTGATGCTGTAAGACTACATAAACTGGAATATTACAAAAGTCTTCCACAAGAAGGACTTTAAAATATTCTGCTTTAGATGGAGGTACAATCACATTCGAGGGGTTCTTGCTTCTTCCCCTTGCAAAGATAAGGTGTCCAGCACAGCCGCAGATACTGTGTCCATTACCTTGGTCAGGTGCCACAGGCAGGGGGGTCAGATCTGCCAGTGCTCAGTTAAACTCCTTAAAGCCTGAGTGACTTCTAGAAATAGTTTGAAGGATTTTAAATTAGGCTGTTAAGTTACTTCAGCACTTTAAAACTGGACCAAAGAGGATGGAAAAGCAAGGCTACTTTCACAAAATGGCATGAAATAGTTGACAAATCTGAATACAGGAAGCTTTCTCCTCAAGGCACTGTCTATCTGCTTTTAAAACTTAAGAACTTGGGTCCAGGACAATGACATAGAAGTCTGTGAATTTTGTGTAGGATTGTAGTACAAGTAAGGTTTCTAACGAGGTAAAACACTGGCACAGGTTGTCCCCAGAGGTGATGGATGCACCATTCCTGGAGACATCCAAGGCCAATCTGGATATGGTTCCCAGCAACCTGATCTAGTTGAAGGTGTCCCTGCTCATTCCAGGGGGGTTGGACTAGATGAGCTTTGAAGGTCCCTTCCGATGCGAACTATTCCATGATTCTCGGAGCAGCTCGGGGAGGTGCCGAAGTGCTGGCAGAGGCGCTTGTGTGGGCTCGTGTTCCTTGGGTGAAAGTGTCTCACCCTTCTGGAAATGCTGTAGTGTCTGA